>JAOTBA010044540.1:0-13936 GCA_025629845.1 Erythroxylum squamatum
GGCCTTGGCTCATCAGCCAACGCATTTTATTCGCAGTCTTCCACTATGTCGACGACAGCAGCATCAAGTTCAGCGCCGACAACGCGACGTATCCATCAGCTTGAGGCCACAGTTAATACGTTGATGGAGGTAATAACCAAGATGCAAAATGACATCGACCAGCTGAGAACAACGAGGGATGCAGACCCACAACAGCCACGCTCACCACAACAATAGGATTAATGTTGTTATAACTTTGGTTATCAGTTATATACTTTTTAATGTTACATTTGCAGTTAACAATGGTGGTCTTGTTCATGATTAATTATATTATCAAAATTATGTAACGATATTTTCATATTTCTCAAATCGGATTCCAATTTAATTAGACATTACCAGAGATTCATAGGTGAGGTCGGCGACCTAATAGGCTTTTAGAATTTCAAGGTGTATAAATTGCTTAATTTACCATCATTCCCGATGGTACAAATTACCATTGGTAATGTTTCAAGTTATTTTACCGACGGTTCCGTCGGCAACACCAATACCGACGGAACCGTCAGTGAAATTCCCCACTGTTTCTCCGACGACTCCGTCGGAGAAAACTTTTGATTTCACCGACGGAGCCGTCGGTGTTAATCACTGACGGACCGTCGGCATAAATCCCGACCGTGCTGGTGCCGACGCCGGGCTCCGTCGCACCTCATCGTCGGTAAATTTAATCACCGACGAAAATTGCACTTATTCCGTCGCTGAGTGCAAAATTTCTTTTAGTGTAGTCTAAAGGTGATTATTCCTTTTTCCAAGAATTTTTATAAACAATTTTATAATTAGTTTATTTGTTTCCTCATAGTTTGCCTATTACTAAGAAAATAATGTTGTTTAAACATAAACGTTTTCACAAAGTGAAGCAAATTGATTCTTATCATATATAGAGAGTATCAATTTGAAGGTTTTTAGAGATCTTCCATATCCATTAATAACAAGATAATATTTACTCCTTTTATATTTCTATTATTAAAATCAATGTTTTGAAGATGAAAATTTTCTTTCTCTTTTTGTAAAAAAATTCACTGGGCACCTCACTGACTAATAATGATTTTCATAATTACTAAGTTGATTATGATTATAATTACTTTAGAATCTAGAGAATTTAAATGTGTGATACTAAAAGTGACTACAAACAAGTTGGAGGAATCTAAGAAGGTGATAATGAATTAAAATCTTTAACGGACGAAATGTTGGAATTAATATTTTCTCTTGAAATATCAAGCCAAGGAACCCCTCAAATTTAGTTTAAGTTGTTTTTGACAAGTATAGAGAGGAACACTTGTTTAAATATGACTGTGTTATAAGTCATATGCTACATGTTTTAGTTTTAGAGAGAAACACAATTACGGACACATCCATGTTCTAAACAGTGTAAAATATAACTCTTTACAAAGAGAAACACATGTATATATACGTTCATAATTTAGGTTATGTCTTCACTACAAAATTTTTAGAAAAGGAACATGTTTAGGTTCCAAATTGTGTGTTAGGTCGTGTTCATATTGAAGAACTAATGCATTAATGATGTTCAACATATTTGTTATAATGACTTGAAAAATCCAAGCAGATTGTACCATGTTGAGTTTGAATAAGTTAATTTGGTTCGTATGTAACTTGTCTATATGTTTGATTAAATGGTTGTAATTATTAGAGCTAAGAATTTGGAGCTTGATTACTAATTAGTGGGGTTAATTAAACTACTTATACTTTATAGACAACATAAGCATACACTGATTATTAGACTGCTTTTACTTATTTATTTATAGAAAATTATATTTGCAAGTGACAAGAGAGTAGTTAAATGTATGCCCTACTCTCCTTTCTATATCTATACATATTTTTATAACAAAAAAAGAAGTCTTTGACCCAAAAATATAAGCTATTGTCAAACTTGTTCTTTCTCTTTCACTGTTAAGGTTCCAACTTTATTCCAAACAAATAACCTATACTTTTTGACATAGTATCAAAGCTCTTATTTTTCATTTTCTACTTCTGCATTTTGTATGAGTGTTAGTGAGATAAAAATTACAATTTCTTTAAATTTTGACATGTTATTAGGGTTCTAAAGATGTTAAGGGTTTGTTTGAGTGAAATCTAAAAGAGAATAATAACTCTTCTTCCTAAATATACAACAAAACTAAAGTTGTCTAATTATACTATAACAATGACTTTGATAAGTTTCTCGTACAAATTTTTCTCTCATATTCAATGATGACAAGTATGCTATATAGACTGTCAAGATGAAAGCTTATTTTAGAGCCTATGACATTTAGGAAATGGTGGAACCAAGTGTTGAAGGCCCTCCATTACCATATATTCCAACAGTTAATTAGTTGAAAAACCATAGTGAGGAGAAGGCGAAAAGATATAAGGCACTTGCAACTATACATGCTTCATTTTTAGAAGTTATTTATGCAAGAATAAAAAAATTATGAGATCGAAAAAGATTCTTCTGATAAGATAATGGAAGAGTTTTAAGGGTCACATATAAAAGGCAATTATAAATCCTCAGCCTTTAGAGAAAGTTTAATCTATTTACTATGCAAGACCATGAATTTGTGAAAGAATTTAGTGACATACTCAAAACGATTTTAAATTAATTAAGGCTACTTGTAGAAGACTTAGAAGACGAAAGATTTATTGTTTAAGTCATTATAAGTGTCCCTGAATGATTTGAAGCCAAAATCTCAGCGATGAAGGAGTCTAAGGATAAGTCACGACTTATATTTATAAAGCTTATGAGCTCTCTTCAAAGTCAGAAGGATAGAATGATGAAAAAGCAAGAAGAAGAAGTTAGAGAAGGGGAATTCAAAGCTAAGCTAAGTCTTAACCAAGCTAGTATGAATTAAGTAAAAGGAAGGAATAAAACAAGAAGGAAAATAATATAACGAAAGTAAGGAGGCAAATTTACACCTTACAAACATTGCAAAAAGAGCAACTATACACTAAAGTATTGTTAATTTAGGAAAAATATAAGATGTAAGGCATGTAATCAAGTTGAATATATTTAAAATGTATGCAATTCCAAGGAGAAGGAACCTAAATAAGAAGGAAAAGTAGCTAAGGTTGAGGAAAATAAAGAAGAGAACTTGTTTATAAACTTTGTAATGTCTAGTTACAACAACAAGGAGGAGTGACTTGTAGACTTGGATTACATATTTCATATGGCCTATGATGAGTCCATATTTAAGGTCCTTGATAAGAGTTTCAATCAAATATAATAGTTGACAATGGAGAGTACGTAGAGATGAAAGGAAATGGAATAGATGTTATCAAAACTCTTTCATATATCAAGTTAATTACTGATGTATTATAAATTTGAACAAAAATCTTCTTAATATGAGTCAATTAGTTAGCAAAGTTTTTTATACACTTTATTAAAGATGGTTGCATGATATTTAATGTAAATAAATATGAAATATTGAGAGTATACATAAATAACACACTGTTCCTTATTATTTGGTCTCAATTTGTTATAAAAATATAAAGAAAAGGTCAATAAATTTGCTATAATTTTTATAGTTGATAAAAAATTAACTAGGCATAATAATAAGGATGGTAATAATGTTGAAAATATGAAGAAAAAGGTTGTTGTAAGTAAAAATTTAAATGATGTTGAGGTTGTGAAACTAGTAGAGATAAAGTTCGTGACAGATTTGAAGGCTTGACAAAATTCAAGTGTTACTCCATTTTAGAGCAAAGAAAAGCTATAAATCTTGGTCCTAAAGTTGAAAAGGATGCTCTAGTTGAAGGGTTAAGTCCTTTAGTTAAGATTCATAATGAATGCAATAAGAAAAATATAAAGCAAGCTTATTATGCTAAAGTTGTTTAAAGGAAAATTTAGGTTAAAACAACAATTGAGGAGCTTGGAATAATTGCTAAGACTCATAAACAAAGAGGGTGATCAAACCACAAAAAATAGAAGTTTAATACTAGAATGAAGTTACCTCATTTCTCATCAAAGGAGCAAGTTGCAGCCATGGTGAAAAATTCCTTTCAAGAAGAAGAAATGAAGCCTTAAGGGAGAAACTTGGCGTTTTAGGGAAAAAAATCAAAGAGGAGTGTTGAAATTAATAGTTTATCTTGAAAAATCAAGTTAAGGAATCATTTAAGTCTAGTTCAACTTGTTCTTGATAAGTATAGAGAGGAATAAGGGCTCAAACATGCCCATGTTTTAGTTAATGTAATGAATAATTTAGTTTCAAAGAGGTACACATACATAAATACACCTGTTTTTCAAACTATGTAAAATACAACTATTTTAAAGAGAAACACCAACATTTATATAATCTTATTCTACATTGTGTCTTCATTATAAGATTTTTAGAAGAGGAATTTATATGTGTTCTAAGTGGTGTTCACGTTAATGAATTACGATAACAATAATATTTGGTACATTTGCTATGATGACTTGGAAAAGTTTAAGTAAATGATTCCATATTGAGTTTGAATAAGTTAACTTCATTCATTTATAACTCATCTAAATATTAGTCAAGTTATTGTAACCATTAGACCTAAGAAATTGGAATATGATTACTAATTAGTGGGGTTAGTTGAACTCCTTATACTTTAAAGATATCATAAGCATGTTTTGACTTTGAGATTGCTCTTGCTTGGTTACTTGGAGAAAATCATACTTGTTAGTGACAAGAGAGTGGCCAAATGTGTACTATACTTTCTCTTATATATATATATATATATATATATATATGTATGTATGTATGTATGTATGTATGTATGTATATGTTTTTGTAACAACAAAGCAGTCTTTGGCCCAAAATTATAAGTTGTTGTATTGTTTTTCTTTTCTTATACTAAGGTTCCTGTTCTATTCTAAACATGTAGCCGACATATTTTGACATAATTTGAAATCTCTTGTTATTCGTATTATGCTCTTAATAGATACATCACAATTTCTTCAAAGTTTGTTAAGATGCAAAAAAAAGGAGTCCATTTTTGTGATCTAAGACATGGACATGGATATGGACAAAGACATAGATAACTTTTTTTAACCATTTTAATTATTAACTTAATATTGAATTATTTTTTATTATTTTTATTTTGATTTGACATTGGAACTAATTATGTTGTTCTATATTAACAATGTTAATAGCAGAATAAATGAAAACTATATTTATAATAAACTAAAATTTTAAGCATTTGATTAATATAATTTATAGATTTAACTAACATTACAAAATTAAGTAAAATTTTATTTAAAATATAATTTATTTAATATTTTAGCAACATCTTCCTCCACCATTAAACCTAATTAAATCATGCATGAAATCGAAGTAATAAAGCAAAAAAATAAAAAATAACATAAGGATTAAAGTACTGCAGACAAACTTTTTATGTTTGGAAGAAATTAATAAGGATGTTTGACATACAACGTTAATACGCACCAAGGATGATGTCCAAAGTTGAAGCAAGTCTAAGACATCTTTCATAAGTTTCTCTCCATCATAATCTAATAGATCCACAGGCATTTTGTCTTCGTATACTGTGGCTCTCCTCTCTAAAAAGCTTATTAGAGACAATTACATATAATTTATATGAGTATAGATGATATAACACACCTAATAAGTTTAAGTTGCATCATTTGATATCTAATTATTAGAGAAGTTGAAAATTTAAAATTATTTATATAAGAGATAAATTTTGATTCAAATGATGAGAATTGTCATCTAATCAATTAGATTTGCATAAAGAGAAAATGAGTTTTCTTATAAGTATTCTTTACCTCGTAAAATTTAATCATATCCAAATAAGATAAGTGATGTGATTAATGATGCATATGAATATGGTATGATCTTGTTTATTTATATTTCAATTTCCTATAAATGATATCATAACACGTTAAATATACTTCTTAATTATGATCATTATAAAATTAAGTTGAAATTTGTGTTTTTGCTTAATTGATTGTTTTCTGTAACCTATTTTAATTATAGATGATAATTATCAAGATTGAGAGAATATCGAATTTAATATGAAAAGATAATAATTACTTATTTGTATAAAGTATATTAATACTCCTCTTCAATTGTCTTCCGTACAAATATGATATTGTTTTATTTAGTAATTTATTTTCATCTTACAAAGTTTTATCCATAGCTTCGTCTGGCAAGGCAAAATAGAAAATAAAAATAAAAAACAGAAAAGTAGAGTAGATAGAAATTTTGGAAAGACAGAGAATGACTATTATTATTTTCAATTAATGGTTGCAAAGATGGACTGTATATATTAGAATTCTTAGAAGAACAAAACTCATTAATCTAAATGTATGAATTTCACATGCATATTTATTTTACTGATTAAATTCTGCCAAAGTTTCTACAAGATATTGAATTGTGCATGCAAGGTATATAGTGGAATTCCAGAAATAGCAAAACTCCCAAGCATTAGAGAAGACCAAAAAAGGTAGCATTGATACCTTGTGGAACAGAAACAAGTTGAAAACATAGTCAAATCCTAAGAACAATAAAATTTGACAATAGATACTGTAAACCAATTCAAAATAAATTAAAAATTGATGGGTGTCGAATCCACCAAAAATAAAATCTACTCTTGAAAAATCAATTAAATTGTAGTTAGGGTGAGTAGAGTCGTATCCACAGAGACTGGAGATTAATCAATCCTTTTAACAACCAGAGAATCAAGAATGAGGAAATAAAAAGGGGGTTTTGTAATTGACGAGTAAAAATACTGAAATTAATAAATAACAAGCAAATAAAATTAGATTGAAAAGAAATCGGATTAATAGCATCTAACAAGGTAATCTCATTCAAGTTCTACGGTTGATCATTGAAACAAAGAATAAATCTGGATCCCACAATAGATTAGTTATGATTATTGAAACGCTTCTAATAATCTCATCTTTCCTTAGTTTTAGATTAGCCGGACACGCGCCTTCTAACTAACCCCTTATTGACGAACAACCCCGACACGCGCCTAGGATTTAATTCGCTAATAGCTTTAAGAACTAGAAAGACCCAACCCTGACCAACAAGATCAACAAGCGTGACTGTTTAAATCAGATTATTCACCCTCATAATATAACTTGAGAATTATATTACCTGCCACTGTTATCAAGATTAACTAGACAATTACGGATCTAGAAACCTTGATTGGCTAATTACGACCCTGTCAATTGCACAACGAGCTCTTATTGCAACAACCAACAAGATAATAATATGAATAAAACAGAGAATGAATAAATACTGCAGAAATCCAATGATATCAATTAAGTTTAGATCTCATAACACATATGAACTTGAACTTGATCAACCCTTGCTAGACTAGAGAAAGTTTAGCCACTCATGGCTATACAAAGCATGCAAAATAAGAAAGAAGAAATCTGCCCTAATCTGTCAAAAGAACGATCCCCCTGGCCTTCTGTCGTAATCCCTTTATATCTGCAGAGTCCTTCTCCTTATAGGAAAGAAATCGCTTTTCGATTGGTGTCCCTAACTTCCCTCATTAATCCCCAAAAATATTCCTTTCCAAATATGAAAAATATCCAATTTAGGAGTCCAGTCACGTCTCCAATTCTGCATCAGGTGTCTGCTTACGCGCGACCTTAAGCCGTGGGCACGGCTTACTGCACAAAGTCTGAAGTCAGCCCAAAAATTGTGTGTAAGCAGCTATAGCCCAAAACTTTAAGCGACAGCAGCCCAAAATACCTCCAGTTTGGCTCGATTGTCATCTCTTGCCCAAAATACATAGAACTACGTAAATTCCACCCTTTCCACATGAATATTCACCCAAAACGTCAACAAAATCGTTAATATAATTAGCAAATATTCACACCATCAGTTTCCTACAAACTACCACCCTTCAATATATAGTTATGTACCTATTTGATCCACAAGGACTCTTTCCACTCAAAATTCTCCAGATTCTCTTTAGCAGTAGACATCTATTGCTTCTGCTGATTGTCTCCAACCCCAATCCTCTAACTTCTTTTGGTTAAAGTTTATGCTTCCAACTCATTTTAGTTATTCCTTTCTCTCATTTCCTTTTATCCTATAAGAACTGCTTCATCATTTTTTCCACTGTTTTGATAAGAATATGTGAGAGCACCAATAAGTTTGTATTGACATCATAACAGACTTCAGGAGTTAAAGCTTGCCTCTATAGGAAAGATTTTTATTTTTCAAGGACCCCAATCCTTTCTATATCTTTTCAATCAGGGTAGACATTCCCTATATCTTAGTCTTCTTAAAGAGATAGGAATTCCCAAGTATATGAGCGGGGGATCTTGTTTTTTCGTTTCAGTGACTTATGACAAAATATCTTAGAGATATGATGCACTTTCTGACAAGATGAAAAAAAATTCTAGATATTAATGCTCAATTTATATATCTTCTTAAAAGTTTGTAAGGTACTCATCAGTAAAGAAACCGAATGAGTGTTAGCCTTGCTCAGCAGGATAAGGTCCTCTGCAAAACATAAACTTATTAAAGAAATTAACTTACACTTGGAGTGATACTTAAATTTAGGGACTGTAAAGACTTTGTGTTTCAACAATAGGGTGAGAACTTACATGCAAATTATAAATAGGTAAAAGGAAAAAGGATCCCTTTACCTAATTCCTCTATTGCTTTTGAACATCTCTGTTGGACTTCCATTAATCATAATCCCAAAAGAAGCAGCGGTGATGCATTCTTAAATCCATTTAATAAACATCTGTGGAAATTTCATAATCTCCATAGTTTATAACATAAATCTTCAGCTGACACTATCGAAGGCTTTCTGAAGATCCATTTTAGTGGCACAATTTTGTGAAGTATTTCCTCTTATATACCCTTTCAAGAGCTCCTATAATATTAAAATATATCTCCAATACTCCTATCGCTCAAGAATGCAACTTGGTTCTCAGTGATGATGAATTGTAACTCGAATTTCAGCTTATTTGCTAAGAATTTGGCTATGATCTTATAAATGAAATTAGTGCAAGATATAAGTATAAAATCACTCGAAGTTGTAGGGTTATGAATGGTAGGAATTAAACATAGGAAGGTCACACAGGAAGGTCCTATTAATCTCTTTGAGTAACACTCCCTTTTTAAAGAACTCATGCATAACTTCTTTAATGAATTTCCCTATTTTATCCCATGTTTTTCTATAGAAATTCCCATTCAATCCATATAGATTTGGAGCCTTTGATCCTTTCATTTTAAAAACTACTTCCTCTATTTCCTTATCAATGACAAGCCTGGTTAGGATTGTTGGCTAAATCTTCAGGAATCTTAGCAGAGACAAATTGCATAAGATCCTCTTTATAAGCTCTGCCATTCCCTTATGATTTAATTTGTGAAAGACTATAAATTGATTAGTCTAAAATAATGGAACATAAATTGATTAGTCTCAATTATTTGGATTTGTGTAAACTTTTCTAATTTATATAAGGAAATTTCTAAGTACCATCACCTTACTGATGATCTACCATTGAAAATTCATGTAAGGAGTATCCATGAGATGATAATCAAATATTTTTTCAAATTTCAAATTATGTTGGCAATGAAGTTATTAGTTGGATTAAATAATATAAGTATGCCAAAGAATTGATAAAATGTTTAGAATTATTATATTTTTAAAATGGAATATTTACTGTATTTATGAAGTGTATAACAAAATTAGCCTCTTTAAGCATATTTTATAAATTTCACGTAGACATATAAAAAATTGAACATCTTTTTTTAGTTTTAGTATTAAATTATAGCAATATTAACAAGATTAGATGGCAATAATGAGTTTTTTTATTAGTTTTAAATCTCAATTTGAGATTGTAAGTCTCCAATTCTCTCTAATGTTAGGATTTATCTACTAATGAGGCATTCATTTTAATGTTGTGTATAGATATTAGTGCATTATAACTTCAAATATTCAAACTCCTAGAGCTCTTGTTAGTTAGAATAATAGATTTGCTACTAGGAAGTTATATAATTAGAATATCAATAGAGGAGGAGGGATATACAGTTGGGATAATAAGAGTCAAGATGTATAAGGAATAGCATATTATTACTATCATGAGCCAGGCTATTTCAAACACACATGCCAAAAAGCTCAAGACAAATGTCAAAAGTCCTATTTAGCTTATGTTGTAGCCACTTGTTCTACACCTAACTTATTTGTCAAAGAGAAAAATATACTTTATCAAAATGAATTTGACATATTCACTATAACAAAGCACTAAAAACTTTATTTATCCCATCTCCACTACTGCTAATTCAGGTAATATGCTTATATGTATTTTTTTATCTTCCATATAATGGCTCGTTGATTCTAGTGTCTCAAATCATATAATAGGAAATTCTAGTCCTTTCTCTACTTTCCAAAAACACATATTTCCTTCATGTGTTACTTTATCTTATAGATCTATTTCTTTTGTTCTTAGTTCTGGCACTGTTAACCCTACCTTATTACTTTCTCTTTCCTCTATCTTGAATCTACCTAGATTTTTGCTTATTTAATAAATGTGAATGAACTTACTTGTGGCCTCACTTTTGTATCATATTTTTTTCTAATTTTATTTCCAATATCTTTTGACAAAAAAATTATTTATTAATGACTTAAATCAAAAGAACTATAGATTTTAGATACCTAAGTGCTAAAAATGGTTACTTGTTCAAGTTTCTTTTCTTCTTTTGAAGCACATTGTCAGTTAGGTCGTCCCTCCTTGTCTGTTGAAGAAGTTATGTCCTTAGTTTCATTATGTACCTTGCTAATATTGTGAATCATATAAGTTTGTCAACATCATTGTCTTTCTTCAATTCCTTGGATTAATAAATAAGTTAGTTTTCCTTTTAAGTTAGTTTGTTTTGATGTTTAGGATCTTTTTTCTATTTTGTCTAAAATTAGATTAAACTATTTTGTTACTTCTGTTGATGACTTTTCTTTTGCAACTTGAATTTATTTAATGAAGAATCATTAAGAATTATTTTGCCATTTTACTACTTTTTGCGTTGAAATAAAAATAAAATTTAATGTCTCAATACATACTTTGAGAAGTGTTAATGCTAGAGAAATTTTTACATATCATTTAAAATATGCATGGTTCAAAATGACATTTTTCATTAATCCTCATATGTTAATACACCATCTCAAAATGATGTTAAAAGAAAAAATAACATCTCCTTGAAATCCCTAAAGCACTCTTACTCTAATTGCATATTCTTCAACAATTTTGGTTGGCTTAGTCATCAAAGCCTATAATGTAATTAACTGCATGCCTTTGTATGTTTTTTGTGGTGAGATTCCTTATAATGTCTTTTTTCCTAATAATTTTTTCCCTATTACACCTTGAATATTTGGTAGTACTTGTTTTGTCCGTAATGTTTGTCCTAATGTAACTAAGTTAGATCTCACATATTTAAAATATATTTTCCTTGGCTATTATTGAATGCAAAAGGGATGCTAATGTTGTTGTCCTAACCTCAACAAGTATTTTGTATAATCTAACGTTACTTTTGTGGAAAACATTCTTTTCTTTCTTACTTCTTTGATTTTTTAGAAAGAGGATGATGATATATTTGTTTTTGAGATCACTTCTCATACCACTATTGATTTTTCGGTATCTGATACTTCTACATAACTACTATTACTAACTATTCATTATGTCTATTCTAGAAGTTAATCGAATCTTGAAACAAGTTTGGTACTTGTCTCTTCTTTGACATTAGATCCTATAAATGATGATCTTCTCCCAGTTTCTCTTTGTGAAGGTAAACATCAGTGCATTTATCTTTTTCTTGTTTTTTATGATCATTTATCTTTTGCTTCTTGCTCTTTTTTGCTCCCTTGATTTTATAATTTTCATAAAAGTTATTCCCAAAGCCTTATTAAATCCTGGCTAACCTGATGCTATAATAAAGGAGATGAATTCTTATATGTTATTTGTACAGGGTATTATGTGAACTTACTTGCAAAAAAGAAGGCAATTGGATTTAAATAGGTTTTCCCAGTTAATTTCAATTATGATGGATCGGTAGGTTAACTTGAAGCACAGCGTATGGAAAGTTAGGTGGATTATTCTAATACTTCCTCTCTTATTTCTAAATAAAATGTTATTTATTTTTTAAGCAACAACTCTTAATAAGGCCTTACATCAATTAGACATAAAAAATTTCTTCTTACATTGTGACATCATATACTAATTTTTCACATTACTAAAAATTATATTTTATCTATTCAACTGTAGGCAATATTTTTTAATCTTACTTATCCTTATCCAACCCCTTTTATGTGCCCAAACTATTTGTCAATCCTATTTTCATTAGTTAATTATTTAAACTTAGTGCTAATATAACCTTTTTGAGTCACAGTTATACGATGCAGGACTCACAGATGGGTAAAGTTTTAAGGATAAGGCATAAGATTGGTTGTCTTTTTAAGCTTGTTTCTCTCTAGTTGCCATCCAAAGTTATTATTGTTGTCACTTCTTCCACTATTTGGCACTTGCATCTTGGCCTTATTGACCTTTGATTTCTAACAGATGTCTAGAATTTATAAAAATCATCAATTTGATTGTAATTCGTGTCAACTTTCATTACGTCATATTTTTTCAGTTAATAGTAGTAACTTTATTTCTTCTACACCATTTGATCTTATTTATTATGAGCTTTTTAATCCTCATAATACCATGGGTGGTCCTTGATAATTTGTTAAGTCATTGAAGATTATTCTTGGTATATATTGGTTTATCATATGGATAATATGTAAATGTAATATGAATATTATAATTATGATCTCATCATAATTTCATTTGAAAAATATAATTAACAAATTGGTTATAAGGCATTCCTTTCTTTCTTTCTTCTTTGATTTTTGAGAAAGAGGATGATGATATATTGGTTTTTGAGATCACTTCTCATACCATTATTGATTTTATATTTGATACTTTTACATAACTACTATTACTAACTATTCATTATGTCTATTCTAAAAGCTAAGCGAATCTTGATACAAGTTTGGTACTTGTCTCTTTTTTGACAATAGATCCTATAAATGATGATCTTCTCCCAATTTCTCTTTGCAAAGGGAAACATCAGTGCATTTATCTTTTTTGTTTTTTGTTTTTTATGATCACTTATCTTTTGCTTCTTGCTCTTTTTTGCTCACTTGATTTTATAATGTTCATAAAAGTTATTCCCAAAGCCTTATTAAATCCTGGCTAACCTCTTGTTATAATAAAGGAGATGAATTATTATATGCTATTTGTATAGGGGATTATGTGAACTTACTTACAGAAAAGATGGCAATTGGATTTAAATAGGTTTTCCAAGTTAATTTCAATTATGATGGATCGGTAGGTTAACTTGAAGCACAACTTGTGGAAAGTTGAGTGGATTATTCTAATACTTCCTCTCATATTTATAAATAAAATGTTATTTATTTTTTATGCAACAACTTTCACTTAGGTCTTATGTTGGGACCCGATCTCGAAACCAGACCCCAACCAGAAAACGAAGGAACGGAAAACGAAAACGAAACTAATCGAATTGAATCGTAAACTCGGAGCAATTGGATAACCAAATGCGGAACAAAATTGAATGCAAATCGCGGAATTCGAAAGAAACGAATTTCTAAGCGAAGTGAATCGATAAGAAAATCCAAATCGAAGCAAACAAAGTGTTCAATCGAACTGAATCAAATTTTCGACATCCGTTGCGTGAACAAAGAAATACTATCGCGTTGGATACCCTAAGGCTAACTTGGTCTGAAAATTTCGGTATATTTTTTTTTCATTCATATTATTCATTCCTTTCATCTTTATCAATCTTATCCAAATCAAAACAATTTAATTTCCCCTTTGGAAATCAACCTCAAACAAAACTCAATTAATCGAATTCGTCTTATACAATCATACAAGTCTCATACATCATTGATTTCTTCTTAAACT
>JAOTBA010044642.1:0-13916 GCA_025629845.1 Erythroxylum squamatum
GATCATTCATTGTAATATTTGTATGTATTGAGACTTTGATGAAATGTCAAAATGTATTAAAGCTTTATTTGAACTACGTTTGATTTGGGAAATGAAATGAGAATTTGATAAATTCCCTTTGTAATATTATGTGATGTTCAAATTTGAACATGTTGGATGTGTGTAGCCTAATTGTTGAGTTTGCTAATTGTTGCTTGTGTTGCTTGTGTTAGAATGGTATGTTGAGTTGGGAGACATATGAGATGAAATTTGGATATTGAAGTTATGAGTTAGGAGAATTTTAAGTAATGATGTTGAATGGGGAGTATGGAATTGATGGCCTTAGTGAGGGATAAGAAATTGTGAGTTTTATGAGTTTTTGAGTTAAGATTTAGGAGTTTGATGTATTTAGATGGGTATTTGAATGTTTATGAAGGGTTATTCCACTTGAAGGATTGAATTTGAGATGATTTGGAGTGTATATGAAGTTAGGATGGAGATTGGTAGCATTGGAGATGCTTGGAAGAAGGTTTGGGGCACTTTGCCCACTTGTCCGTTTAACGGACCTTCTCGGACGGTTTTGGACACTTTGGGCAGTGTGTGTCCGTTAAACGGACATGGGTGTCCATTTAACGGACCTTCTCGGGTGAAATTGGGGTGTTTTGCCAGTCTGTGTCCGTTAAACGGACACGCATGTCCGTTTAACGGACAGCCTCGGGTCAACTCTAGTAAATAGCGATTTTGACCAGTTTAGAGTCCGAATCTTGCTTTGAGGCCTCTAATACGAGTTGTAGATCTCGATGTTATCTTTCAAATGGTCCAAGAACAAAAGCATTTGGACATTTGTAGAAAAAGTTATGCCATTCGCGCCAAGACATGTCATTGTATGATTGAGGTTATGAACATATTCGATTCTTTTGATCATAACTCTCTCATCCGACCTCCAAATGAGGTGATTCTTGAACCAATAGATTCCTAAGACACATATCTACCTCTCCATGAAAAATTGTATCAATTGGAGTTAAATTGAGAGAGTTTGCATTAGAGCAAGTGAGGGGTCGATTGAGAGAGCATGTTTGGGGAATGAACCCAATTTGGTATTTTGATGATATCTTGAGTTGTATAACTCCGTTTGAGGTGATTCTTATTTTAAATTAAACGAGAGACTTAGAGATATGATTTATATGAAGAAGCTAAATTGATACTTTGATTTGAAGGTTTTCAAATTCTGTTCGCAAATAGGGGAATTGAGTTCAAGCATAGTGACTGTGTTGTATGAGTACACCATGGAGCAGATTATGAGCAATTCTTGGAAAAAAAAAGGGTAACGAACATGAATTGATAATGTCTTTTAAAGGTTCGATGGAAGAACCTTTCGGGGTCATAGCCACGTTCGAGGTTTTATGTTTCGCATTAGAGTTGGGTTCCAGAAGCGGGGTCCAACAATATGGCTATTACAGAAGCTGAAAAAGAGGCAATTTGGCTTCATGGGTTGCTTAAAGACTTAGGAGTTGATTAGAAACAACTTGAGGTATATTCTGATAGTTAAAGTGCTATTCATTTAGCAAAGAATCAAGTCTTTCATGCAAGGACGAAGCACATTGATGTTCACTATCACTTTGTGCGGAAAATTCTAGAAGAAGAGGAGATACTTATTCAGAATATTCGGACTACAGAGAATCCTGCGGATATGCTGACTAAGGTGGTTACAAGAGCCAAGTTTGAACATTGTTTAGACTTGGTAAATATCTTGCACATTTGAGTCGGCACCTAACGGTGCAAATTTGGAAGCACTACAAGGACCGTTTTATTTTTGTTTGATTGAGAAGATTTGTATTTGGTGGGACCAAAAAATTGTGCCAAGGAGGAGATTTGTTATCTTTTAGCATCAATGTTTTGATCCCACATTGGTGGGTTACTAGTACCAACTTTTATCCCATATTGATAGATTATCAAATGGTGAGTAGTTTGGTAGTTATAAAAAGGAGCTCTCCCTCTCCTATTGGTAGTTTAAGTGGGACCATTTGTGACTCCTCTGCCCTTTCCTGGAATTTTACGTGGAATGGTAATACTGTGTTAAGAGTCCGTTTGACGATCTTTCTTGATTATTACCGAATCGATTCACTTCACTAGTTGTTTACCTTATAGGAAAAATTTACCCGATTTCCCAACATATCCAACATGTCGACTCATCTCAACTACCATAGTTGCACAAATGTTTGACCTTTAATAGTATTTATATAACATATTGAGAGAGCTCTGCAATTATTACACCAGAAGGTTAGGCAAAAAGTGATAGCTCGCTTAGAGTCTAAGCTTATTTATAATAGGACTTGGACCTTTTAGTAATTTAATTGAAATAAAATTATAATTTCAATTAAACTTTAATTAGTTAGTCGTAGTCTCTGACCTCTCGCTTCTGCATTCCCCATACTGCCTTTCTTTCCTTTCCATTTTTGACAACACGATTTCCCGCATGTGTCTTCTTCTTCTTTTTGGTCTGAACGAAGGAGTTAGAAGCTGAGGCTCTAGCCTCGTAGGAAGGCTCTTTGCCCTTCCAAGTTAACACAAAACAAGGAGAGCCCTCATTCTTTAAAGAAGATTTTCCTATTCTCTCCCATGAAATAGTTATAGCGGGAAATTTAGCCTTGGTAGAAAATGCTAAGAAGAATGTTGAAGATAGTCACTTACAAAATCAACTAGTTAGTGCGTGGAAAAATATGGTTCACATTTAACATAATAAAGGGCTTCTTTAACACTACTAGAACGTGGTTAAGGATGGAGTGGTTACTGCCCTTATTGAATTGGTGAAGGTAGGTGCTCAAGCTTGGTCAAATGCTTTAGTTGGCTTCTTTTGGTCCAAGAGACCAGCTTTCTTGGTTATGGAAGCTTGGGCCTGGGCTAGATGGAGCAAGAAAGGCTTAGAAAAGTTATGTTCAAGGAAGAAGGCTCCGCTCTCTTTAAATTCTCTGATGAGGCAAACTTAATAGAAATTGTGTAACAAGGGCTTTGGCATATTGGGGACCAACCCCTCTTTTTCTAGGGGTGGAAACTAGGTATGGCTCTTGACAGAAGCATGATTGAAGTGTTACCTTTGTGGATGAATTTTCACAATTTACTAACAGAGTTTTGGACAATTTAGGACTTAGCTTTTTATCTCCTTCCTTAGGAAACCCCATCTGTATGGATACACAGACAATAACAATGTAGATTATATGTTATGCGAAGACATACATTAACGTTTAGAATTTTTCCACTCTTCCTAATAAACTTTTTATAATGAGATTGGGCGAATCGGGTGACCAAGAATAGACTGAGATTGCTATTACATACCTGTGGAAGCCTTCAAATGATATCAAAAAAAGGAGTCTGATTGACAGGACATTTACAACAAGCTGGTATGATGAGCTTATGGTGACTGAGAGGGCTACTCCTGCTCTTGAATAAGTCAATACTACAATTGCACATCGGAACTGTGGTGAATCAGGGCATTATGACTTCACTGTAAAACTTCGAACCTTTCCTTTCACTGAATATAAATTTTTATATTTAGTGACTAGGATTTTTGGATGAATAGTAAATCTGAGTGAATAGTGATTTTTGGGGGAACCAACCCCAAAATATTGAAAATTAACCAAAATAAGTATTAGAGTCCAATGATACTGAAACGGATAGAAAATAAGTCTGATCGGATGAATTTCGGGAGTCGGATCGAAAATAAGTCTGATTGGATTAATTTCAGGAGTTCCGAAAGTTTAGGGTTAAAATGCCCTTTTCAAAAAATAATAGATAATAATGATTCTAAACCCATTCGAATTGTGTTAAAAGCATCCAATCAGTTAATATTGGCCATAATTAGAGTATTTCAAGGTCAATTTGATAGTGAAAAGGTTGTTGAACATTTTCAAAATTAATTTCGATTAGTTGATGAATTAAATTCAATAAAGGGCAATTTGGTCTTTTTACATTTCATGAAGGTAATTTGGTCTTTTTACAAGAGGTGAGTGGAACAATGAGTCATTAAAAGAGGACCAATTGGAGAGTGACATGTGTAATGCACTAAAGAGTATAAAGGGCCAAAGTACGACAATTTGCTTCATTCTTTCAACAAAAATGTGAGAGACCAAATAAAAGGGAGAAAAGAAGAGAGAAGAGGGGACATTTAGGCAAGGAGGAAGAAGAAGAGTGCAACTACCATTTTTCATGGTTTTGGAGCATAAATTGGAGTGATCTTGATTAAGTGGAGGTACCCATCAAATGCCCAAGAGATTGGAAGATAAATTGGTAAGTTTTCCTAACCTAAATTTGTAGTTTTATGGTTTTTGAGTGGGATAGATTCATGTAATATAAATGATGATTTTTGACTTTTCAAGGAGTAGATAACAAGTTTGAAAGCATTTAAGAGTTGAATATGACAAGAGAGAGTTTTGTCTAGTGAAATTTTGTCTTTGGTTTTCTGTTCACTTGAACCAGACCTATTTTTTGACCATAACTCGGTTGGCAGTCCTCCAAATTGGTTGATTCCAATTGGATCTAAAACCTAAGACATAGTAATAAAAATCTCTAGAAGATACCTAGACCTAATTCTAGGCGAATGATATTGAAATTTGAGATTGATTATGGTAACCTGATACTGTCCCTGTGTTGAAGCAGCTTGTAATATTTGATACATGTTTCATAATTTAGAAGTTGAAATGTGTTTATTTTTTATGCTATGGAAACTAGAGGTATAGGGGAACAAATGTATATAAGACTTCAAAACCTAATTTGAATGTTTACTAAGTGAAAATTAAGGAAAAATTGGAGGAATGGATTCCAAACATAGGTCATAACCTTAACTCATCATGCATGATTGTGATATGGTGACTTAAATTTGGTGAGATTGTGTTTTTAAGAAATAGTAAGAATGGGTAAAATATGTTATTTAAGTGATTTTTGAAGTTATATTTGGAAACAGAGATCCATAGTTTAGCTTATGGAAGTAAGTAGAAATACAATTAGCGTATGTATTACACGATTAAATACTAGTCTCGAATTTGGTTAAAACTAATTATAGTTTAAATATTCCATTTCCAAATTTGGAAACAAATGCCTAAAAGAAACGTATTTTTTGTAGGTAAAGGAGAGGCACCGAAAGCATGAGTGTGCTTGGCGATAAGTTTACAAAACAGGGAGTATTTTTAAATTGATTTTATTCAAATAGTATCTATTTGTGGAGACTAACAAGTTGTGAGTGTTCTTTAATTGTTTTATATGAATAAACTCTTTGCAAAAGAAATGATGACATGTGACTTTATATATTGTATGATTATGATTTTTAATATGAATGATGTATTGCTAGTATAAGTGTATGTTTTTGCAATAAGTGAATTGAAATTTGAAAGTTGTATTTCATATTATTTGAAGTTACATAAAAATTATATTATTGGTTGATAAATGGGAAGGATAATTTTTTTAGCCTATAGTACAATGTTAGGTTTTATAAATATTATTATACTAGTGTATAAGGGTTAACCTAGTACAAGTAAGCGTGTAGAATTAGCTTTGTAACTAGCAGTTAACCAGTTGGTAAGCAATGTAGAACCAGCTCCGTAACTAATGGTTAACCTGTTACAGGTAAGCGATGCAGAACCAGCTCTATAACTACTAGCATAAAATGGTTAACCTAGTACGGGTAAATGATGTAGAAACAGATTGTAACTACTAGTTAACTAGTCATGGGTAAGCAATGCAGAACTAGCTCTGTGACCTTATACCTAAGGGTACCACATGGCAAAAACGTTAGTGGTGGGCTATGTTGTGTAAAAATTTTCATCACAATAATGTCGCCACTAGTTACTTTAAAAGTAACTTAAGAGATTTGATTTCGAAAGCCATATATGTTTTATATTGGAATTATCTCATAAGAAATGAAATGAATTTGCTTATAGGGAGGTTTAAATTGTTAAATATGATTTGCATAGGAATGCTAACACTCACTGAGCTCATTTAGTTTACACTTCACTTTCTGTTTTCAAAATAAAACCTCCTAGGTGCACACTCAGGGGCTTCAGTAGCAGGGATTCCGCCTTAAGACTATTCAACTTCATCAAGTGCTACTGTGTGGGCATTTTTTCCATGTGAATGTTTTTGGGAACATTTGCATGTTCATGAATATGTTTTGGAATGTATTTTGTGTAAATAATGCATGTATATGAATATTTTAAAGTTAAATGCACGACTATATTTTAGTCTTTTTTACGATTAGTGAGATTGCTTGTGAAAGGACTTGAAGTCCAAAATTTGTAGTGGGGATTTTAATGTGATTATAGAAGTGTTTTGAACTTTTACAAGGATTTTGAAAATTTTGGGATGGTCAAAATACGGTCATTGTGCTGCTGAAACTTTTAATAAAATGGCTAAAAAAACTCTACTACTTATATTTATGAATATTGAGTTAAAGCTTTTCCATAAAAAGGGGCAATCAGTTTAGCTCCACTGAAACTTGCTAGTTGGATCAGATATCAACTGGAGGGTCATCGAGGTGTGCTAGGCTGGCCACCTTGTCATTTCAAGATAGAGGCCTGTCAGTATTGGTATCAAAGCCCGATTTTTAAAAACAGGTTGCTTCTATTTTGGTTTAATGTTTTTACGTTGTTTTAAAAGTGAGGTGACCAATAAAATGTTGTGATTTACATGCATATGATTTCATAAACTGAAAGTTTTAAACATATACATTTTTGTCAAATACACAGCACGATGTGCAAAAGAGGTCGTAGATGCCTTGAGAGAGTCATTCTAACGACTCCTGCACCAGAGGCACCTCCAGCATGGGGGGATGACCACATTTTAGAGTCAGTAAGTGCCTCTATGAACCAGCCACATTCCCAATTGTCAGGACCAGTGGAACTGAATACAGTGAACTTTAATATGGAACAAGTGGCTCAGATACTCATCATAGCAATACGACAGCCACCTGATCATGTGGAAGCTTCAAGCAGTATGATTGAGAGCGTCTGTAAACTGGGTGCAAAAATTTTGACAGGATTGGAGATCCTGAGAATGTCCTCACATGGCTAGACAGAGTTTTGGGATGCACAGATGAGTAGAGAGTTGTGTTTCCCACCTTTCTCCTTGAGGATAAGGTGAAGGATTGGTGGGAGGCCATTGAGAGGTGATATCTGGATGGGTATCTTGGGCAAAATTTCTGAGAGAGTTCACTGGCATATTCTACCCACAGTGTTATAAGGATGTAAGATTAAGGAGTTCTTTCGTATAAACCAAGGTTCGACATCAGTGACTGATTATGAAAAAAGATTTTCGAAACTTGTCAAAAGTGTTCCATTTATTGCTGATAGTGAAGAGTATAAGTGCAAAAGGTTTACTGCAGACTTGAGTCCTAGATTGTGGATTCATCTGTCTTTGGCTTCACAAACGCACTATGGGGAATTAGTTGAAGCTACAATAAAAGTGGAGAGAAATGCAAAAGCAATCACTCAGAGTTCAATATCAAAATAGAAGCGCAACGCACCAGCTAGTTCATCCTAGGGTTCAGCCAAGAAAAATAAGTCAAGATGGATGGGTGGCAAAAGGTTTAGTAGTGAAGAATCATCCAATCAGAGATCTTTTAGGTCACCCACTAGGCCTAGAGATTCCCACGACACTAGGACCCCAATGCCAGAGTGTACAATTTGTAGAAAAAGACATATAAGTGAGTGTCAGGTAAATATGACAAGTTTTTCCACTATGGTCAAGAAGGCCACTTTATTTGAGATTATCCACAGTTGGACACTGCAGTGAGCTCGATGGTTGGATCTTTAGCACCTCTATAAGCTAGAAGGGGTTACAGACAGGGTAGCCGAGGTTCTCAGACCAAAGGGTCAAGTTTTACTGTTTTTAGTAGAGGTTTAGGGGGTAGGGGAGTAGCTCCTATAGGACAGGTAAGTAGATACAACATGCAAGCTCGAGTTTTTTGAAGTCACTCAAGAGGAGGCTGATGCCACACCAGATGTAGCATCGATATGATTTCTGTTTTTGATCATGATGTATATGCTTTTGATCATAATTTATATTTTTAAGCCTCAATTATTAGACAATGGGATAGTAGTTTCCATCCTAGCTGGAAACTCACTCTTCGCTGAAAGAGCGTTTATAGATAATAGAATATTACTCAAGGGTAAGAAGCTCCCAGCAAGCCTGATCGTATTGGATATCCAGGATTTTGATATCATGCTCGGAATGGATTGGCTATCCACACATCAAATGGTGGTGGATTGTTTTAAGAAGGAGCTTAGGCTTATTTGATTAGGGAAACCAGAGGTGATATTTTGTGGGATACGGAAAGTCCTTCCCACTAGTATAATGACCACCATGGTAGCTAGTAGAATGCTTTGTAAAGGATGCCATAGATATCTAGCTTACATGATTAAACAACGTAATGATGAGGTTCAATTAGGGGATATTTTGGTAGTTAGAGAGTTCCCTTATGTTTTTCCGGAGGATCTTCCAAGATTACCCCAAGATAGGGTAATAGAGTTCGAGATAGACTTACCTCCAGAAACCCAACCGATTTCAATTACTTCATACAGAATGGCTCCAGAGGAGTTAAAGGAGTTGAAAGTGCAAATGAAGGAGTTGCTAGATAAAGGTTTCGTGAGACCAAGCACTTTTCCATAGGGGGCTCTAGTCCTATTTGTTAGAAAGAAGGATGGGGGTTTAAGGTTGTGTATCAACTACAAACAACTAAACAGATTGATGATTTGTTTGATCAGCTACAAGGATCCAAGGTGTATTTGAAAATTGATCTAATATCAAGTTATTATCAGTTGAGATTCTGCAACAAGGATATTTAGAAAACTACCTTCAGGATTATGTATGGGCATTATGAATTCTTAGTTATGCCCTTTGGACTAACGAATGCTCCAACTGCTTTTATGGATTTGATGGATAGGGTGTTTCGAGAGTCCCTAGATAAGTTTTTGATGAATAGGGTGTTTTGAGAGTATCTAGATAAGTTTGTGATCATTTTTATTGATGACATATTGGTGTACTCAAGCAGTCATGAGAAGCATATAAAACACCTTTGGAAAGTATTATAGGCCCTACGAGAGCACCAACTATACATTTAGTAAGTGCTAGTTTTGGCTAGACAAGGTTGCTTTCTTAGGTCATGTTATCTCAGTTAAGGGACTTAGTGTGGATCCCCAAAAGATTGAAGTTGTTACTAATTGGAGACCTCCCACCACTGTGACGGAAGTCAAGAGTTTCCTTAGATTGGCGAGCTATTATAGGAAATTCGTTGAAGGATTTCCCATAATAGTAACCTCACTAACCAAGTTGATACAAAAAGAGGAGAAGTTTGAGTGGTCAAATGCCTGTCAATGAAGTTTTGATGAATTGAAAGAAAGGCTGATGATAGCTCTTATACTCACATTACCAACGGGGACTGATGGATTTGTAGTGTATAGTGATGCTTTGAGTCAAATGTTAGGGTGTGTACTCATGCAAAATGATAAGGTTGTAGTCTATGCTTCTAAGAAATTGAAGAAATATGAGCAAAACTACCCCACCCACAATCTAGAGTTAGCAGCAATGGTTTTTACGTTGAAAATTTTGAGGCATTACTTGTATGGTGTTCCTTGTAGGATTTTCATGGATCACAAAAGTCTGAAATACTTGTTCTCTCAGAAGGAACTAAACATGAGGCAAAGGAGGTGGTTGGAGTTAATAAAAGATTATGATTGTACAATATAGTACCACCTCGAAAAAGCCAATGTAGTGGCTGATGCCTCAAATAGGAGACCTACTAGTTCGATAGCGTAACTAAAGATGATATATCATCCACTTCTAAAGGAAATAAGGTCTTTAGGAGAGAGATTGGATATGTTAGACTCAAGGGCATTAATTGCTACCTTTCATGTTTAACAAATTTTGGTGGATTAGATTAGAAAGGGACAAAAACAAGATCTGTAGTTGATAAAGTTAAAAACCAAAGTTGAGACTGGGCAGAGAATAGACCTTACAGTCAAGGAAGATGGTATAGTGATGAGGTACAACGATTATATATACCAAATATAGGAAACTTGAAGAAAGATATCTTAGATGAAGCTTTCTCCTCAGCTTAGAGGAAGCTCACTCCTTAGCTTATGCTAAGCATCCAGGTAGCATAAAAATGTACCGCACTCTCAAAGAACACTATTGGTGGAGAGGAATGAAGAAGGAAATAACAATGTTCAATTCCAAGTGTCTAACCTGTCAGCAGGTAAAAGTAGAACATCAGAAGCGTATAAGAATAATGCAGCCCCACCCTATCCTAGAATGGAAGTGGGAGAAGATTACTATGGACATCATATTAGGACTTCCACAGAGTCAGAGGAGGCACAATGCTATATGGGTAATAGTGGACAGATTGACAAAGTTTGCATATTTCCTTATGATTAAAAGTGATTATCCTTTAAATAAGTTAGCCCAGCTTTATTTGGATGAGATAGTGAGACTCTATGGTACATCGATTTCTATTGTCTTAGACCATAACCCTTGGTTCACATCGAGATTTTGGCCCAACATATAGAAAACCTTAGGTACAAGCTTAAAGTTTATCACTACCTTTCACCCCCAGACGGATGGACAGTCAGAGAAGACTATCCAAACACTTGAGGATATGTTAGGTCCTGTGTCATGGAGTTTAAGGAGAGCTGGGACACGTACCTACCATTGGTAAAGTTCACGTACAATAACAATTATTAGGTCAATATTGGTATGGCCCTTTTTGAAGCACTTTACGAAAGAAAATGCAGAACACCAATATGTTGGGATGAGGTAGGTGAAAGGGAATTGATAGGTCCCAAGCTAGTATGTAACACCCCACTCTCATAGGGCATATTCCCAAACAAACCATCAGTATTCAAGAACATACTCTACAAGGAGGGTAGTCAGTCGATCATACTCAATTCAAAATTCTAGATATATAACACGCATATCCAGAAAATCGATAATTTAACTTTTAGCCCATTTTACTCATAACAATCTTAGTTATAAATGTCACAAACCATAAACAGATCATCATAAATTATAGTGATCATCTGGGTCCAATACAAATAAAAAATATGTTTCATTAAACTGTTATTAAAAGCAAAATTCATTTACACAATAAATAATGCTTCGAAATACAATGTTTAATACTAAAAATAACAAAAAATATATGCAGACGCCAATTGATCCCGACCTCTAACTCTTATCCGAATGCAGTGGTTAGACTCCAGTTAGTCTAACTGGGTATCCCCTGAACCTGAAAGACATTGCTGCAAATTTTGGGTGAGTTTTGTAAACTCAGTGAGCGGACCATCCTCGATGGCTCACTCATATCACATAACACAAATAGTTCACAGTTCAAATTCAGTTTGTAGATAAATATCAACATATATAGCACATCACTTCATTAATTCATCATGTGGCATCAAATAAACTTTATTCACTTATTTCATATATCACATTCGGAACAATTGAAACAGTACAATTTAGTTATTTAAACATGCATATCAATTGTATATGCAATGCTCATGAGACTCATTTTCGATTATTATGTTGTTGTGACCGAGTGTCTATAACTGTCCCGTATCTATTGTAGATATTAGGCTCATTAATAACTGTCTCGTATCTATTGGGGATACCGGGCTCATTATATATAGTGAGCCTTTGGCTCTTAATCATATTCTGAGCTTTAAGCTCTTTTTCAGTGACTACACTGGTCACAACTTCCATTATTTGTTCACGGTGACTTCCATTATTTTTTCATGCATTCATGTATTCAAATGCATCAAATCACATAAGATCAATCAGTCACTTTATTTCACTTTACACATTCACTTTCACATGTCATTGGACCTAAGTCTGACATACAACAGTTAGGTTGAGAATCACTTACTCCTTGCTCGTTCATATTCAATGAAGCAATTCCATTATGTTCACATTTATTAAACCCCTCGGACTATTAATGTCTGGAATTAACACATTCACATTCACATCAATAATAATTCAGACAGATGCTTAAACAAAACAATTAATTAAGAGGAGACCATTTAGATCAACTTCTAGTATGCTCCAGATTAGCATTTGCTTTCAAGATCGAAAACATCTAGATGCTATCGTTTTATCCTGTGTATCCACATCATGTAAAACACATATTGCACATATATTACTAATTGCACAATCACATAAACATTAAATCGTACACATATGTATATGTGTTATGTTTAATGCATGCTCAATTTGACTATTTCGGGTATGTTTCCTTTATTCACATCTCATGATCATTCATACTTCAAAACCCATATATATCTAATTTGAACTTAGGTTTACACCTCAATGAAACAAATTTATTCTAAGTTCATCACTCAATCATGCACTAAGGTTCATAGCTTAATACACTTGATTATTATAATATCATCAATCAATCATTCACCAACGTTATTCTAACATTATATGATCACACAATACCTAAACTCTCATTCATTCTTACTTGATAAATATTACTCATCTCCTTACAATCATATTAGCATTTCTAATAACACTTTTATTCTTATAACACTCATAAATTTACAGATTTTATACACTTGATATCAACAATCCTTTCACTATGTTATATCCTAAATTACAACCTATACATATCCAACACTATATCAACTTATTCAACCTCAAACTAGGTTCATTTCAAGTCCCATTCAAGTCTAAATGCATCATAAGAAAGTAACTTACCATTTGTTGTTTCAAACATCACATAAAAGAAGAATAACTCACGTTGATGGCCTTTCCAGTTTCTTTTTCTCAAGACAGATTTTAGGGTCAATTTTTCATGGCCATTTTGAGATAGAAAATGAGGTATTTAGGCAATAAATTAAGTTTCTAACGATACCATGTTCACACAATTTAGCTTAGTATTCTGCAAGTTATACCCAAACTACTACAGACTGTTCTCACACCATGACAACACACAATGCTTAACTTCAATACAAATTTTGAAACCCTTAGAGACAAAATTAAAATTCAATTCCTTCATGAAAAATATATCCATATGTCTCTAGATTAATATAAATTAAAATAATCCCATTTTGATGTCTATAGATTAAGATATGGCTAAAATCCATATGCATGTCCAGTGGAAATGTTACAGCTAACATATTCCAGCCATTCTCTTTCAATTTTCTAGATTTTTAACTCCTACATTTTACATCTCACACATCATGTACATAGATCATTTTTTGTACTTCATTTCCTCTTCATTCTCAGCTCCATTGCAGGTCAATATCATTCATAACCAAATCATAAACTATGGTTGATCATAAGCACAAAAACAGAACATCAATGTATACATACATTCATCAAATTTCTGCACACATTCTACTCTATTATCAGCTTCATTTTTTCTCTAACTATCATCATAAAAGTTCCTATTCAACAAATCATGAAGAAAAATATACTTACTTGATTAACTCAACTCTTCTTCGAAAATCACCATGAAACCCTAGCCTCCAAGCTTATACGATCATCAACTCTTCAAGGAGGAATAGGTTAGGCTTTCATCAAGAAGAAGACAAAAAGGATCTTGGATTGGCAAAGTGAAGGATGAGAGTAAAGCTCAAAGTTGAGGGTTGGGTTGTGAGAGTGAGGGTGAGTATCGTGAATGGAGAAGAAGAAAATCAAGAAGAGAGCATGTAATGAAAATGAAAGACAATTAAAAGATGGACTTTCAATGTATATGTCATGGGTGGGTTAAAAGCAAGGTAAAAACTTGCTTGGTGGGTGTGATCGCGGCTCGTCGTTCGATCCTAAAATCGATCCTTAGAAACTGATCAAAAATAATAAATACCAAGGATTGCAGCACAGGATGCAACCTCGGGTCGTCTCTCTTAATCGGAACCTAGTGAAATGGACCTAAGCTAGCCTATATGTCATAAAGTACA
>JAOTBA010044670.1:0-13911 GCA_025629845.1 Erythroxylum squamatum
TGACTAAAATAATATAATCATTTAGAGATTAATTAAAGAAATTAATAAGTGTAAAACACATTTATTAAGAAATCCTATAATTTTAGTTTTTTAAGGCACATATATTAGCTTAGATATTTATGAGATATTATAAACATTAAACAATGTTTAATAGTTTATCTCTTTTTTTCTAGTATGGATCTTTTATAAGACATTGTTTAGCTTTTTTTTACTTTGCTTGGATTTAACATATTGGATTAATCTTTGATGAATTTTATATGCATACTTTTATGAATAATTTGTATTTGTTTTCTCTAATTATTTTTATAATTTTTTGTCATATATATTGATATCAATAGGTTCTGGTTACCCTGAGAACCGAACCTTAGAATAGGTTAACCGATCCTATAGGTTCTTTAGGTTTAGGTTCAGGTTTAGGTTCGTGAAATTGCCGAACCTGACATTCAGGTTCAGGTTCAGGTTATTTATAAACGGGACAGGTTATCCTACCATGAATGCCCCTACCGCGCAACCCTTTCTCATGATTAATAAGTATGCACAAAATGTGGCATCCAACCACTTATTTTCCAAATTTATTCTTTTATTAGCCTTTTTTTGAACGCAAGGACTGTAATATTAATATCGTCGTCGTCGTCGTCATTATCACTCAATCCGAAATCTCGCAATGAAGCAGGATCTGGGAAGGTCCGATAGTACGCAACCTTACCCTTACATAGTAGAAAGGTTGTTTCCGGTGGATTCACATGCATATGAGACAATATACGAATGATGCAGGTAACAAAAACAATTCATAAAACAGAAAATAAATGAAAAGACAAGTAATGGAGAAATAAAAGCACTAAATAGAAATAATAATAAAAATACTCAAATCTCAAGATATAGCTAAAATAAATGCAAAAAAAACACTAAGAATACTACAACACAAATAATAATAATAATACGGACAAAACCAAAACTAGCAGGAAACACCAAAACTAATATAAATAAGAATAAAAATACCAAAATCTAATATATATAAATAAAAATAAATACTAAAACAAAATAATACTCAAATGTGCTAATGATACGAATAATAGAAACTACTACAAAGACAATAAAATAAAAAGTACTAAAATAAGAGTGACGGTAATACCAAAAATGAGGCGTGACCCAGAAGACAACATCCAACGCTAAAACAAACCACCCGCAACGCAACCCAAAAAGTAGCAAACTTACCACCGTAGTTAACAAGAGCAGACATGACTAAATCTCGATAAAGATGACACCTTGACGAAGATTCTCAAAACCAAACAAGCTCACACCACCAACAACAGCGAAGAAACAGATGAAAGAAAAAAGCTCTTCAAGTAAACCAAAAAAACACAAAAAGTTCATACCTTTGTCACTAAGACTCCATAAGCCCGTAGATCTGTCGTCCCCACTTTATTAAAGAAATTGTTCACTGGCATGCTTGTGAATGGCATAAGATTAGTGCATAAAAGCGACAGAGAACTAGGTTCATAATCTCATAAAACAAATTTCGGCATTATCAAGCTACAAGATGGTGTGAGAAGATTACGAATTGATAGGTGGAAAACCAGAATCATCTAAGATGAACTCAACTAATGTATAATCCTAACACAAGAAGGGCCATTGATGATTCTTAGGATTTCAACAGGTCAAAACACATAAGATACGAAGCAAGGCACTGCAAAAAAATTCACAGCAAACACACAAAATCTTCTGAAACTGGAAGGAAACAATTTTCCATGCAAGAATTCAGAAATCAGAAGTTGATTATGCTCTGTAAACTGAAACAAAAGGATATTCTTTTTCAGCACTGTAAAAAGCTGATTAGGTCAAAGAATCAGTCCCAAAAACTAAACAGGCACTACCAAATCAATTAAAGATGATAACTTGCAAACAATTGTATGTAGTTCAAGCCAAACAGGATCAAAGCCCCAGTGAAATTGATGATTTCCCATGTACTCACATAAACACAAAATCTACCGGAACAAATCAAAGCTATACGAAACTAGCCGAGAAACAGAGCAGGAAAAGGGAAAAGAACACAAACCCTAAACATTGCAAGTCCAAAATAATGAATATATTATTAATAATAAAATTATACGTAAATTTTGTCAATAACTATTTCACACTTTTTATTATTTTATACGTCAAAATTGAGTAAACCTTCGTACCTTAGTTTTTAAAGAATTAAACTCAATATAAATGATAATCCTATTAAAATTAGTCATCATCAAAATTTTAATTATAAATATTTAAGCTCTAATCATTAAATTTATTCTATTTTAAATATAAAATGTTAAATTTTATATTTAAAATATCAAGAATATAAAATTTTATATTCTTATTGGACATTATAACATCACATGTTCGGGGCTAGACCCAGAATCGTGAATTGGGTGTACTGTGAGAAATTAGAAGTACATTACATGCTCATACATCATTGTATATTCACGCACATGTGAATATTTATTTTTGATACATTAAAATAATTGTACATGTATTCATTGATATTTTTCAGGTATAATTGATTTATAATGCGATTAAAATGTGAATTGTGGATTATTTTCGTTAAAAATTTATTTGGAGACTATTAGTATTATTTCAAAATTTTTAGTGAATTTTAAGAAATTTCTAAAAATTTGGAATATTTTTGAACTAGAAAAAATAAGAGACAAATAGACCAATAACATTGTGGCATGTGGCAACACAAATAAGTGACAAATGACTTACATGCACGTGACATGTGGCAGTGAAATAACAATTAACATAGATCATGTTTTCGTTAAAGAGAGAATAATGAAGTTGTTGTTCTTCACCGTAAGCATTCAATACTAAACTTTTTCCTTGTACTTTGTTCATCCACCGAAATCTCAATTTCTAGAAACCTTGTTGAATCAAGTAAGAGATTTTGATGATGTTTTAATGGTTGGGATTAAATGCATACATAAGTTGTGTTGGAAGAAGCAAATCGGTGATGTGTTATATGAACAATAGGTAAAATTGCTATCGTACAGAAAAGTATGAATTAGTTTCTATTTTGGGATGATATTTGATTAAAAAAATGATGTTGAAATTCATGAAAAATCAATGACTACATATATACTCTATTCTGGTTTAGAGAAATACATATATGGGTTCTTGTTACTATGGCTATGCGTGAATATGTTTAAGTATTTAGAAATGAACCAAATATGTCTAATGATATTCGAATGATTGAAAATAAAATTATAGTTTACCAGGAGAATATTTTAATATTATATTTATTTAATGTAAATAAGGTTAAAAACGGGTTAGGTCGGACTCAAGTCGCTTATGGTTTAATTTTGGTCTAAATTTTTTTTATTTCAATTCAAACTTGATTCAAAGTCCAAGTTTGATCTCGAACGAGTCAGACCAGGCCCAAAAAGCCATACAATTGAAGGCCATGAAAATTTTTAAAAAATATTGAGATGAGAGAGGAAGATCCTGTCGATAGTAAAAGAAAGAACAATACTAAAGCAATAGAACGAGAGGGCAAGACAAATAGAGAAAGAGAAACCCATATGAGCGAGAGATGAAAAAAATAAAGAATGAACAAATAGGAGAAAGAAAGTGTAAGAAACTTGGAGAACAAACAATAGTAGAACAAAAGCGCAAGACAAAAAAAAAACAAAAGAAAGGTCCATGGAAATAACCATAAGAAATATACTTGTAGAGAGAGAGAACAAAATCATAGCAGCCAAAAAAATGAAAGAAGTGCAGAAAGATCTGGAGTGAGGAAAAAAAGCAAAAATAAAAAATAAAAGAACATAAGTTAGAGGTGTAAGAACAATAAAGGAGGATAAAGTTGCATATTAAAGAATGAGGAGGAGGGGATATGTTACATAAGTGTGGAATGGAATTTTCTTTTAAACAAAATGGCATCATTTTATGACATAAACAAAATAATTTTGATTTGTATATGGAAAAATTTTGTTGTTGGGCTAAGCAAAAAAACCTGAATTTGAACCTAGTTTGAAGTCTAATTTTTTTTTAAGGAAATGCTCAAGCTTAGTCCAAAATTTAGTCAACTTGAGTTGAACCGATTAACGTCAAGTTGGGTCAAACTAGGCCCGAGCCTTTTTTCCATTTCTAAAAACAAGGTGTAAAAGTTATTGAAGTTTGTCAGGAACAATGTTGAGTTCTCTATATTCTATTATTAATTTTAATTTTACCCATTTGTTTCTATGCTTGAAGTTATGTTAATTACAAATTTTGTCAATTTGTTGATATAGAGGGATAACGTAGGACCACATAAGATTATACAAGGCCAATAAATGATATCTCTTCATATTAGTATTATGATAGCGAAATACTCTATAAGGCTTAAGAAAGATATAAAGATCTATTTAAAAAGTTTTTAGACCATAGTTTATCTTCTTAATTGTAATTTTAGATGTTTTACAATGGTCTAGCTTATATAACAAAGCAAATAGTTAATGAAGCAGTTGGAGGAGCCTTACATTATAAAAGTCTAGAAGTTATCATAGAGATAATTAAAAAGATGAAAATGTATGATTACTAGTAGCAATTGAATTGTGGAAGGGCACAATCAGCTTAATATATATGCATATGTTACCAACACTTTGGAAGCTTAGTCAGAGGCTTCACAAAGAAAATAAATAACCTGATTGGAATATATTTATTATAAAAAATATTATTGAGTTATCTGGGAGAATATAACAAGACTATTATCAACCTAGGAATTACTCTACTAGGACAACTATATAAGTTTAATACTGAGGATACTATGATCTAAGGTGAAGCAATTATCAAAACTTTGAATGGAGCTATCAACCAAGTAACTCCCTTAAATTCCAACAGACAATCTTCAATGATACATAGGGTAATGAGCTAGAGACTCTCGAGTAATGACTCTGACAAGAAGCCGTAGGTATCATCTCCTTCTATCGGGAGTGGTGAATCCTTTATTAGCTACTCAATTACCTTTAAATACCTCAATCTGTACTCAATCACCACCCTATGAGTAACCTCTAAAAGGCACCAATGAATGAAGTCAAAGCACAGGTTCACTATCTAAAATATTCTTGAGCACCTCAAGTCAAAGGATACTTGCACCATTATTATGATGAGACTATCATTGACACTGGAATAGAATATCCACATGATATTGTCATAGTAGGTCAATCCAATGTACTTACTACTCTTAGTAAGCATCCACATGTTAACTCTAAACAACTCATATCTACAGCTTATAAGATCTATTGATTGATCCCATCATGCAGTATAACATGTGCTAGTCTATGCAAATTAACGATATCCCATTTCATTAATCATATAACTAAGTACTGTTTAGATACTAACATAATTACACATTATAGGAATCTCATTATCATGATCTCATCATGATTTCCTCCATGTTATGTTTTGTATCAAGGACTTTATTAAATTAATTTAAGATCAGCATCAAATCCATAAATGTATGAATATCGAAATAATAAAAAATATCTTTATTAATCATAAAATGATCTGTACAATAAGTGATAAAGGTCATTGCCTTTAGAGGACTTCTCTAACAGGCAGAACATTGAATAATAAGACTCTAACGATTGCCTTTGAGTTGATAGAAGAGAAGGCATATAAACAATTACAAATGATAGTTAAGAATAGCAAGAATGAACGAAACACTTAGTATCCGTAATATAGACATCATGAATGCCCTAGCAACTCAAATGGAGTTGATATTATGAAAATTAGACAACCTAAGCTCACCAAAAATAGTAATTCAAGTTATGAGTTGTGAATTCAATAGGGGAGGACATCAAGGTATATAATGCTAAGCTAAAAATCCTATGGTTGATCAAATATAGCAAGTTGATTTTATTATAAGATTTCATAAAAAACATTCCTACAACAATATATATAATTCAGTACAGAGAAATTATCTAATATTCTCTTAGAGCAATCAACAAGCTAAACAAAAACTCTGTTAGATTTTCAATAACCTATATGGAAATAGAAGTAATTTAGTTTAGATGATATGATGAGAGACTTCATGTAAGTAGCTGCTTCTTGATTCTAAAATTTTATTAATCTTTGATGAGGAATCTTGAAGTCTAAATAGTTTAACTGATGAAAGCAACAATAGAAAGACCTCAAGAAACTTTGTCTAGTGACTTAGTAACGAACCAAAGGAAACATTGGAAGGAGATTACCCTAAAAGGTAAGGAGTTGGTCAAGAAAAAGAAAGAAGAAGAGATTATGGTAAAGACACCAATAACAGAGTATTTATTGAAAATTCTGTAATCTCTAAATTAGTTTGGGTAATTAAAAAGGGAGAAATCACTACTCAAGAGGAGGAGTGTGAAAAGGATCGTGAAAAGGAGGATTTGAAAGAAGAAGATTTTAAACAAAGAGAACATTAAGGGGGAAACTAGAGAGATAAAATAAAAAGTAAGAAAAATTCCTCCAAGACACTATACTACCAAAGTTGAGTGATTAAGGAAGCTTTAATATTTCGTGCATAATTAGCAGTATTTATATTAATAAAGAATTAGCAATTTTAATATCATGTATTAATGTTATGTCTTATTCCCTACTAGAAATATTGGGATTAAGTGAACTAGAACTCGTTAAGAGAGTGATGTATCTTTATGACAATTTAATAAAAGGTTTTAAAGGTGCTAAGAAAAATATAGTGGTAAAATTTGATAGATTCATAACAGATTTTTATATTCTAGATAATAAAGAGGATGAGAAAGCATTAGTAATCCTACGTAAACCCTTCCTATCTACATTAAGTCTAATAATCAATGTTAGGGAATGTGAAATTATACTTAGCATTAGAAATAAAAACTCTTGTTTTTAAATGATTAAATGTAAGTGTTCTTATATTAGACTCAAGATAAGCTAATTGTTTTAATATTTTACTAAAAATTATCAAGTAAAAAGTTAAAGGACTTAGAAAAATGAAAATAAAAGTAGGAGCAAAGAAGAAAGTCAAAATGAAAGATAATAACCTTCTAGGTAACACTTTGCTCTATCATATTAAAGAAAGAAGCACACTTTACTTCAAAAATTAATCAAATTGAGGGAAGTGTTAAAAAAAAGACTCATAAAGAAGCGCTTTGGTAGGTAACCTGATACTCAAAAATTAATCAAATTTGAGGGAAGTGTTAAAAAAAAGACTAATAAAGAAGAGCTTTGGTAGGTAACCTGATAAGTGTAAATTGTATCATGTTTTAGGGCGTAGTTTGATATGTGTTTAGTCATTAATTTAATTATTTAGTATGTGTTTGAGTTATAATTTTGTTAGTTTGTTAATTATTTATATTTCGAGTGTTTTAAGGGTTGGTACAATCGTTTAAGCTTAAATATTATGTTTTTGAGGTACCATGATGTGTTTGCTAGTATTTTAGGATCAAAATCGAAAAAAGGAAAAGTTTCGAAGACATTCGGTATGAAACAAAGACCCATGATCGTGGCACAATAGACCACAATCATGACAGAAGCACCAGATTTGGCCCACGATCGTGGCCTACATGTCACAATCATGACAGAAGCCCAAGAAATGGCCCACTATTATGGTCTACATCGAGCAGATGCATAGACACTCAAGAACGTCAAGTTTCAAGGGACATTTTAGAATTTTCAGACCCTGAAAAACCTAGGGTTACTCAAGAATGGAATCAGATTGAGAAATTGTGCAAAGAGAGATCCTGCATAAGTTTCCGATAGTTTATTAAAAACTTTAGAACTAATTAGGGTTTTGGATAAGTTGTAAATTGAGAGATTGCAGCTCCCATAATCCGATTAGAGTTTATGATTTAACGTTAATGGTTATAACTCGAGAGAGAGTAATCAACCCTAGGATAGTCTAGAACCAACAATTCGATAATTCATAATTAGTTAGGTTAGCATTAAAGATACGTAAATTTCTCTTTTTCTCAACTAGTAAATTCTTTCAATTGATTCTTGGTGTGTTGCAATTGCTTAATAATTACTATATTCATCTTTGATTCTTAATTTGATTGATTGAATTAATTGAATTCTTGTTTTTAGTTTTGTTGCATCTTGAATTTCTATTTTGTTTCTGGCCTTATATTCTAGGATTAAAATAACTCCCTCATTGTGGGATCGATATCTCATTTTTAAGTATATTTGGTTTTATAACATCTCGTTTTTAAGTATATTTGGATTTATCTTTTTTGACATTATGGACTAATAAGTTTGGGGGTCTTATTTTGCATTTGATGGGGAATTATTTTCATTAGATTGTTTGATAGGTTTATTTCTTGCTATATTTCTTTTCTTTTTTTAATTTTTGTTGTTGTATTTATCTTTGTTGTACTTAGGGATACAAAGGAAATCAAAGAAACAAGCTACTGAACAGCTTCAAAAAATTAGGCATGTGTTGAGTTATATTGTTAAATATAATTTAGAACACACCCCTATCCTAAACTGTATTGATTTGTGAGTTTTTTCAAAAGGATATATATATATATATATATATAGTATGGGATACCCTTGTATCCTAGATCATATTAATATGTTTAGAGGTACAGGAAGATCCATAACCTAGGGACATACATTTGCCCTAGTTCATATCATGGGGGAGTTAAAAACAGTAGGATTCATGATATGGAGACACCCTCATGCTGTAAGCTATATGTCTAAGATGTTTTTTGCATAAGACTTTATGGTTTAGGCCACATCAGTCCCATACCATGTTCCAAATTATTCCTACCTAGAATCATCCATTGCATAGTAAAAATTTTAAAATGTAAAGGGTGTTACAGACCTTCACTGTCATCCCTCTCTCAATTTTCTTTTAATTTGTCTCAAATTCTTCAAATACATAATACTCAAATAAAGTTTCCTAGCTAAACTAACTACATTTTGAGCATTTCCCCTATTTTTTATTAAGATTTCTCATAATTTATGGTTTTAAAAACTATTTTATTTTATAGATTATTCCTTGCCTATTTTTACTTTTTAATACTTAATTCAGCTACAAAAATTAGTTCATAGCTATTCATAAGCCAAAAAATAAAGGCTCAAGCTATTTGGGATACATTAAGTAGCTAAGCACAACCATGGGAAATATACCCAAATGAGCATTCAATAATTATCTTTGAAGAGCCATATCTTTGTTAAAAGTATGCTTATCTTAAAATTCAACCTTTTGAATATAATAAGAATCTTAATTGGGTTACACTAGAGAAGGTGGGATTAGTTTCAGAATTGAGGAGGCTTATAAGCAATGCAGGGTGAAGCATTTATTTTACATTGTCGAATATTCATAAAAAAAGCTTTCCCTCAAAATTCTTACCTTTTTAGGGTGAATTAGAATGTAAAATTGGATAGAATAAACTTGATAAAGTTTAGGCTAGTGGGAATTAAATGGAGATATTCTTTAATAGTATTGGGATATAATAAGGGTTTCATAAATCCAAGTATACAGTGAAGTGAATCACACGTTAACACAATAGTCAATAATGATATATAGATGCACAAGAAGGGGGGTTGAATTGTGATAAACTTTTCATTAATCCCCTTTTAAAAACTTCGCTTAAAAGAACAAAACTTGTTCGTTTCAAAAGAACTATTGTAAATCACGTTTGTAAAAGATTTTCTAAAATTTGTGTAAAAAAGTAATATTGAAAATCACGATTAAGAGAGAGAGAGAGTTAAGAGATTTCGATACAGTAATTTTTATACTAGTTCACCCCAAATCGTGGGCTACGTCCAGTCCTCAGATGTCTATCTGAGATTTCACTATCTCTCAAAACTTTTACAAGTATTCTTTCTCTGAGCCTCTTCAGGTCTCTTTACAATCAATATTCTTTTACTCTTAGCCTCTTCAGGCTATCTGTATCACTTTCAAACTGAAAAGTGTTTCGGACTTGTTACAGAAAAATATCGCTCTAGCTTTTTGCACAGTAATCACTCTCAAGATTAACTTTGATGTAGCATTGTAATTTTTTTCATTCATGGATTAGTCTGCAGTCTTCAACTTCAACTCATATTTATAGCCTTTGTCTTCAACTGCTTCTTGATAATTGTTTCTTGATTCTTTAAAGAAACGGTTATTCAGTTTGAGTTCTGTAACTAACTCAAACTGAAGCTTCCTTCTGCTTTCTAGCGTCTCGATTTGCTTCCGTCTGCTTTTGCTTACGTCTTCTTTTCAAATAGTTTCAGTCTGCTTTTCTACTTGGCTTCCGTCTGCTTTTCAAATAGCTTCCGTCTGCTTTTTGCTTCCGTCTATTTTTTTGCTTCCGTCTGCTTTTCTACTTAGCTTCCGTCTGCTTTCAAATAGCTTCCGTCTGCTTTTCAAATAGCTTGTGTCTGCTTTTCTACTTGGCTTCCGTTTGCTTTTCATTCATCTACTTTTTGTTTGTCATCAAAATTATTAATCGTAAAGTCATTTTGACTTAACAATCTCTCACTTTTTGATGATAAAAAATACGTTTATTAGTAAGATGAAAAGCTTTACAGATTATAGCCAAAAATACAAAGTTAAGAACTTTAGACTTTAAAAACTTCAAGCTTTTCTTCATCTTGTATTCTTCCTTTCGTTTTTCTTTCTCCCTGTCTCTGTCTTTTCTTCTCTTCTTTTTTTCTTTTCACTTCTCCCCCTGTTTCTCTATTTCCTCATCTCTTTATAACTAAAAATGCCGCATTAGCTTCTTCAACATCTTTTTAATCTTCTTGACTTCTTTCTCTAGATGAGCTACTTGGGTCTATAAGTCGGGTGCAGTTGTCGGTTGATCAGCTTCTTGTGGTTATTCTTCTTCAAAAGCAACTGTTGTATTGTATGCGTCTGAAGATGGAACACTAGCTTCAACGATCTGTAGAGATGGAGGTTGAACAGGTAGGTAGGATACAGGAAGATCTAGGTCATTAGGAACTAGTAGGCGTGGAGCTGGTCGTCCAAGAAAGGGTAGAATCTCTGTTACTGAAGAGATTGGCCATAGTGGTCGTTGACGTAAAATAGCCTTCACAATAAACTCAATTAAACATTCCATGTCTCCAACTTTTGTTGGTTTGAACTAGCCTTCTGTAAGTTTTCCCCCCTCTGGATCATTTATCATTGCTCGACTACCACTCGTTCCTGGGTCTTTTGATACGTGATAAGAGATAAACTTTCCTGTTATCTTCTTCTCTACATATCCTGCTTCATAGCACGCTTCGTCTATAAGACACATTTCTTCAGCAATTTCATCTACTGTCAGATCATCCATTGCAGGTTCTGGGTATAACTTCATCTTTCCCTTATCACCATTTTGCTTAATTGGATGCCTTGGTTGGATATCTGGCACAACCTTTATCTCAGTATCTTCTAAGATTGACAAAATAGTTTGAGGCTTACTCGGCATCTGAGTTGGGTATGATGTCTTCCCTATTACTTTCAAATCCTCACAGAAGCTTTTCTCTTCTTCATTCAACATATGCATAACACTTTCATTCACCAAAATTGGTTTGAAGTGTACCTTCAATATTTTCCTCGGTATTTCCTTGATGATTATCGATGTAGTCTTCTTCTTCTTCACAAGTTCGACTTCTTCAAACACATTGATTTCCAAATCTTCTTTCCTAAGAAGTGGAATAGCGTTAACCTGTTCCTCACTGTGTTCGACTGGCTCCTCTGTCTGAACAACAATAGGTGTAGCCTGCTCCTGACTGACTATTGCTGAATGTGATGAAGTATTTGTTGGGACCAAACTGAGTTCTTCAAATTGATCAGTTGGAACAGCAGTAGGAATAACTTCCTCTTAACTAACTTCCTCAAAACTAGGATTATCATTCACCACGCTAATTTCCTGAGTAGTAAAAGTAATTTCCTCCTTACTGACCTCCTCAACAATAAAAGTAATTTCCTTCTGACTCACCTTCTCAGTAGTAAGAGAAAGTTCCTTCTGACTGACCTTCTCCTTCTGTTGAGCTTCAATTAGTCTTGGAGTCTTTTGAGATTGTTGCTTCTGCATCTCAGACTCCAATTTCCTTCTTCTTTCAATCTCTTTAGCCTGTTTAGCTGAATCTTCCCGTAAAATCGAAACTAGAGGACTTGTAGCTTTAGGTGCGCGCAACTCAGAGTTTTCTTCTTGTTTCATCTCTCTGGATTGCTTTTCTTTTTGCTGTCGCAAGGTTCAAACTCTAGGTGACCTCCTTTCTTGCTTCGGAATCTCACTCACGAGTGTTTCCCCTTTTCTTTTTAGAGCACATTCTTCTATAACTCGCACCCTGCTACCTTCTTTTTTAGAGGTATTCTTTTCTTTCAAGATTTCATCTAACGATTTTCTTCTTACTTCAGTTATGGGCTTTGTCTCCTTAGCTTGAGACTTAGAACTCTTCACGGGAGATTTCTTCATTGTACGCTCCCCCTTAGTTCTTGCTTTACTCCGAGAATCCGCTTTTGTTTTATCCAGATTCCTCAGACCCATTTTGCCTACAGTTGCTGAATTGATGAAACTCTTAACAGGCATCTTCACTCTGTTTCCCTTGTTAAGTAGGACTCCAAAATTCCTGAATATCCTTGTCAACAACATTCCATAAGGATAACTGTTTGTATCCTTCATCGCCTTTACCATATACTGAAAAATCAGAAATGGTAGATCTATGGGTTGGAGATTTAACAGGAAAAATATGCACTGTTCATCCAGTGTTGTTACCAAGTGCCTTGAACCCAATCTAGGTAGAATACAACTGAACAGTATTGTAAACAAGACCCTTGCCTTTGGCACTAGACTTGATGTCTTCCCCTCCGATGGGTCGTTATCACCATACAATTGTCGATTAACTTCTACTTCATTAACATTGAGCTTTGTCATCCATCTGGCCTTGTTTGTAAGCTTTTCTCTAGCCGATGGACACTCCGTTATCTTCTCAAGTGACTCCTTCGTTACTATTATAGATAATCGATCTACAAAAGAAACAATAGTCTCGTCTACTAGCTTCACATTCTTCCAAAACTCGTACACCTCTTGGTAGTATACTTCTTCTTTGATTTGGAAGAATTTTCTCCACCCAGCCGCAACTATCTGGTTTGATGTTCATGTCATCTTTCTTTAGAGACTCAAAATCGACACGTCTTTCGAAAATCATTGCTGGCTCCATTTTGTCTTCTGTGGTTAGGTAACTGTTTGCACTCCTTTGTCTTGCGAAAAGGTAAAGCTAGGTTGCAGAGAATTTGAGAGAACTTGAGAAATGAAGAGTTTTAGATTATGAGTACTCGAAAGATAAATGTTTAGGGTATATCAAGAGTGTTCTAGAATAGGTGTGGTTCTAAAAGTGATGAAAGTTTTTCCCTCCAAAACACCCTTGTGAAAGAAGTTACCAACTGTAACTTACTGTAACTAACGCCGTTAACTTTTATTTATCAGATGGTTGATTCGCTTAGCATCACCATGTTAAGGTTCCGTATGATTTCCTTGAAGCGTTCTTCACTTAATGGTTTAGTGAAGATATCTGCCCACTGAAACTTTGTCTCTACGAACTGAAGACTAACGATCTTTCGTTGAACGTAGTCCCTTAAGAAGTGATGTCTGACTTCGATATGCTTCACTCTTGAGTGTTGAATTGGATTCTTTGACAGACTGATGGCGCTGGTGTTGTCGCAATGTATTGGGATCTCCTTTTCTTGTATCGAGTAGTCCTCCAGTTGATACTTGATCCACAATATTTGTGAACAGCAGCTTGCGGCAGACATATACTCAGCTTCGGCAGTTGATAGCGCGATTGAACTTTGTCTCTTGCTTGACCATGACACTAGATTTGGTCCAAGAAAGTGACAGCCTCCACTCGTACTTTTTCTGTCAATCCTATCACCGGCATAGTCCGCATCACAGTATCCAGTCAACCTGAAATCTTTACCTTTCTCATACATTAAGCAAAGATCAGTAGTACCTGCGAGATATCTCATAA
>JAOTBA010044703.1:0-13904 GCA_025629845.1 Erythroxylum squamatum
TATAAGTGATGATGCTGCATAGGAGGTATGAACATGATAGCTATGGAGAATGATGAGAATTTGTGTATGTTATGAGTCATTTGAGTTGAGGGTTGGGAGTTTAATGCACTCAAATTGGTAATTGAATGTTTAAGGAGTGATATTACATTAGAAAAAGTGAATTTGGTATGAGTGAATATGATGTTAGAATGGATGTAGGAATCATTGGAGAGGCTTTGGAGGAAGTTTTTGGTGACATATCCGTTAGAGGGACATTATGTCCATTAAACGGACCTTCTCGGGTGAAAAAAGCCCCCCTGCCCAGTCTATGTCTGTTAAATGGACATGTATGTCCGTTAAACCGACATTCATGGGATAGCTACAGTAAATTGTGATTACGACCCTTTTAGAGGTAGAATCTCGCTTCGAGTCCTTCATAAAAGTTGTAGATCTCGAAGTCTTCTTTCAAACTGTTGAAAAATGAAATCAATACGATATTTTTAGTGAAAGTTATGACAGTTACGCCAAGATAGGTACAAAATGGTTAAGGACATAAACATATTGGATTCTTTTGGTCATAACTTCATCATCCGACCTCCAAATGAATTGATTCTTGAAGCAATGGATTTTTAACACATTTTTCTACCCTTCCACAAAAATTGATAGCCTTTGATGTTGAATTGAAGAATACTGATGTAAAGAAAATGAGTGATCAATTGGAAGAGCATAACTAGGTTATGAACATACTTTGGGTTTTTAAGCATATCTTGAGCTATAGAGCTCCGAATGAGGTGGTTCTTATTTCAAAATAAACTAGATACATGGAGCTACAATTTTTCTTAAAAGAAGTCAAGTGGTGATTTGGGTGTCTGACTGGTGTGGGCTCGCTCCTTGTGATTTGGGATGTTATGAGAATGAAGATGAAACGATGAGGGCTAAAGAGATTCCATGGTAATAACCCTATAGGAAATACGCTCACGTCTCACACTTTACGACTTCGGCACAATTGTTCGGCTTCAAAAATGGGGCTCAACAGAAATCATCAATGATGGTTCACTCATTAAGTTTGCAAAAATCATAAAAATTGTAGCATGGGTTTTTAGGTTCCGAGGAACTATTCAGTTAGGCTAAGTGGAGTATAGCCACTAAGATCAGATATGGATTAAGGGTCAGGATCAGTTTGCACCTACATATTTCTTCAACGATTTTGGGTTTTTGAATTATGTCCTGCAACAATTGTACAAAGTGTATGTGAATGATTTGGTAATGAAAGGACATTATGATTGCCAGTATTTTGTATCTAAAATGGGCCCAAGTGACTATTGTAACACTTGTGAATGGAAATGTTTTTAAATAAAGTGGGTCCGATTTGGTTAATAATTTTCGAATACATGTACATTGTTTTAAAAAAAATTGTAACGAGTTTTGATTGAATGACTATTTTAGCATGCCACCCGAGTGACTATTCTAGCATGCCACCCTTGAGGGGTATGTACTCGGATATCACTCAGGAAGTTGGGTACGTGTCCTGCAAGAGTAGGGTGCTACAAAATGGACCTTTTGTTGTCCTGAAATAGTATGTTTACCATAATTAACTCCTCCACGATCAGATCTGACAATCTTGATGTATTTTTCCAATTGGTTCTCTACCTTAGTCTTAAAGATCTTGAATTTATCAAGAACTTCAAACTTTTCCTTAAGCAAGAACACATAACTGTAACTGGAATAATCATCAATAAATGTCATAAAATAGTTAGAATTGCATAATATAGTTGTGTCCACTAATATCCGTATGTATGAGATCCAATAAATCAGATGCTCGAGTTGACCCCTTTTTCTTTATTTTGGTACACCTACCTCTGCAACAGTCAACACATGTTTTTGGATCATCAAAATCTAGAGTTAGGAGAATGTTTTCCTTTATTAATCTCTCAACTCGATCTATGGAAATGTGGCTCAAGCGTTTGTGACACAACATGTATCACATTTCCTTTATTAGAGGACTCTTTCGAGTGACAGGTTCAACAATATATGAAGAAGCATACATTTCATGAGGGGTAAGACATATTCGATATGATCCATATGATAAGAAGGAAGTTCCAATATGTTTTGCATTTAAAGATAAATGTACAACTGAATTATCAAGGACAAAATGATAGCCCTTTTTGTCTAACACTGATGTAGAGATCAGATTTTGTCTAAACGACGGTATATAAAATGTGTCATGTAATACAAGTATAAAACCCCATATCGAAGCTTAAACTTACATCCCCTATATACAAAACACTATCTTCTTTATTATTGCCAACCATCAGTTTCTCCTCCCCTTTAGTTGGCTTCATTTTGGATCTGAAACCTGCATTGTGAAAGCGATATGCTTAGATGCTCTACTATCTAGTGACCAAAAACTAGATGTGGCTATAACAATATTGGATTTATGAATCACGTAAGTTAAGGAATTACCTGACAATTCCTGTTTGAATTTCTAGACTATATATTTCTAGCAGTCGAATTTATTATGCCCCTTCTTCTTACAAAAGAAGCCTCTCATATTCTTGAAATGTTGTGGCCTTTGTATAATAGACTGAGTAGTCTGTAAATGGGGAGTGGGTTTAGGATTTCTTACCTTTGAATTTTTGGGGCTTGGCGTTTCCCTTAAATTTAGTTGCAAACAAAGTTGAGTGAGGAGTGTTCTTCAGTTTCTCTACTCCTATACAACATATCGAGAAATCAAAGCATTGATATCCCAAGCCTCATCCTACGAAATATAGGAAGTGAACAACGTATCAAACTTTGGCGGGAGTGTATTTAGAGCTTGGTGCACTATTACTGCATCATGAATTTGAATCTCTAGTGCCTTCATCTTACTCCAGAGGTGGACCATCCTTATGATGTAGTCCCGTACTTCCCCTTTTCTAGTGTACCTTATGGAGAACAATTCTTTACACAAGGTACTTATCTCGGCATTGGACGAGACCTTGTACCTTTGGGAAACATTATCCAAAAACTCCTTCGTTATGTTAGTGTCTAGTAGTCCACTCAGTAGATGATCCAGGATTAACCTTTTAATGGTCAAATAAGACATCCTATTTAACTGCTTCCAAGTTACAAAGGCTACTTTATTAGCTTCTAAGCTGGTGGACATGAGTGGAGATGGTTTATCCATTAGCATGGCCATGTTGATATCTTCCATCTCCAAGATAAACTCCACATCCTTCTTCCACATCTTAAAATTGAAACCGATCCAAGTTTCAATGGTGACAATGTTATTATTGATAGAAAAGGTGACTTCAAAACGACAATGCAAAGATCAACACAGATGTAGGATAACATCGATACTCAAAGCCTTAAAATATTATCTATATCGAGAATCTGATTACATATATTATAAAACACCTATGGGTTGAATACATAATACATGCATCCAAACCTTCACATGAAAGTGATTAGAGTACACAACATCAACTCTTATGACACTACCACCTGTGAGTGAATAGATTATTTAAGCAATGATTTTCATCCATCTGATGGCGAGTGCACCTGACAAGCCTCCGGATGCATCAGGCGCGTGTGCTACACACACCTCACTCACATCAAAGCACTTTAGACCATAATGATGCGGGTGGCTCACAAGTTGTACACGCAGATGCGTCTGCCTATCTGGCGCATGTAATACACTAGCCTGACACGTGTCCACATCTGCCCACGCTACACGTCAGGACAGGTTATAGTGCATCACACGCGACTATCCTGTTGTATCCGGTTGGTTATTGTACTTGATTTCATAAGTATCACCCATCCGTCTGGCACATCTCATCCACACGGCCGACCAATCACGCTCTCATGTCCACTGTGCAAGCGTACACAAGCCCGACGATCTCCTTCAAGGACAATGATCCAAGCAATTTTCGGTGAGTTTTGGACCAATTTTTCATCCTCCAAAGCTTGTTTTCAACCTATTTTTCAAGCCTAGACACATGTAGCACACTTTCAAGCATTCATATGCACGAAAAAACCAAAAATAGATCATTATTCTTTGAAACCCTTATGGAGAAAAAAAATCATTTTTAGATACTTTGTCACATAACCGCTCTAATACCACATGTAACATGTAACAGGAGCCTTAATTACACTTCCCATATCTAATGTGAAAGGGAAATAATGAAGAAATGTAAAAATACTTGATTTCAATTCCATAACGATCCAACAAACTTTTTGGGGCCGTAAAGAACACGAATCGTTCGACACCTTCATGAAATCCACTCACCGAGGTGTAGTCAACATCTTTCTATAGTTTTCTTAAAACATGAACATCTAAATAGGTCAAAGTAACCTTGCATTCACAAATTACTTAAGCAAACACAGGAGACCTTAATTTCTATATATATAGCTTCCATATTAGCCCATCACAAACCCGATATGAGTCCAGTCCATACTAATCAAAGTTCATTTTCCTTCTAGATTTCTGCCCACTAATTTAGATCACTTATCGGGCCACTTTATTATCTTAACTGGGATTAAATTTACATAACTTAAACGATAAGTTATTAAAAATCGATTAAATGAAATTAATTGTTATCCATCTTTATAGAAAATATCTAACATTCTCCCCCTTGGACAATAATCAATTGCAGTATTCACTCAAGTTTAAAACCAATTCAAAAATATTGTTAAGTCATGTTACTGTATTGGTCAACTAGGTTTAAAAAATCAATTCTTCCAATGATAATGAAAGTCCATCATTCTATCTCGTAATGCTTTTGATACCGAAAAATTTCAAATACATGTGTCGTATGTGACACATATCCAATACAATTACGCATATCTACTACTTCACTAACCACAGAAGTGTTATCTTACGGTCCGTCTACTGTATAATCCTCTCCGAGAACTATTGACAACTGGCACCAGTTCCTCCTCGGTGGCACCTATAATGCTCTTAGATCCTCCACCAATTCCAGTGCTACCATCTAACGCTGAAGATATTCAATGTTTATTATCTCATATTATTGACGAATCCTCCGTTATTGCTTCTTCCTCTAATTTTGAGGATTCTAGAGCTATGCCTAACGAGCCACCGCCACTACCAGTTGCTTCTGATCAAAATGTTGTTCCTTCTTCATCCAAACGCTGAGTGAAATCATTGGCTTAGAAGTCAATTTGGATGACTCACCATTCTCTATGTTTCAGTTCCAGAGACACTTCGAATTCAAGTTCTAGCCAGAAATCAGCATCATAATTTCCATCCTACTAGCCCCTATCGATTATAATCAGCATCGTTCTCACTTCTTAGTGGAGCAAGCTTTGCCCCCTAAATTTTACTCCTCAATAGCCTAATAGTGATGGGATACTCTTTCTTCAATTGCTTTTGTTCTTGATCATCCCATAAATTTAGTTGAGTATAAACAATTTCATTTAAAAGCTTTATTGAGCGAGTGGAATTTGTTATATGTTGTTTTATTTCCATATCACTTTGATGCTGAGTTGGTGCGAAAATTTTATTGTAATTTGGATAAAAGAGTGTTGAATGATAATGCTTTATGCTTTCATACGGTTTATGTGAGGAGGAGATTGATTTAGTTTGATCCTGATTTGTTAAATGCATTTTTGGAGTTTGTGAATTTAATTAAGGATCGTTCTTTTAAGGATGGATTTGAAGTGAGTAATGATATGCTAGTAGGTGTATTGACTGATGGTAAATTGTCATCTTGACCTTCTGTTGCTGCACTAGGTTCTTCTAATCTTACACATAAATATTTTGTTCTTTATAAGCTTTTGCTAGCTAATTGGATGCCCAGCACACATACTATGATTGTTTATCCTACATAAGCTAAGATTGTGTATGTGATAGGCATGAGGTTAAAAGGAAATCTAGGGTGATTGATTGTTGAGGCTATGATTGCAAGTGTTGGTAAAGAGAAAATTTATTGGGTTTTCCATGTTTAATTACTAAATTTTCACATGCTCAAGGTGTATCTTGTGATGATTTTGAGGTCCTTGAGCCTATGTCTATCCTACATATATATCCTCAGATTTTTATTGTCAATAAGCAAACTTGGGTGGTTGATTTGTTGTACTCCTCATCTGATTCCTCCATATAGCTTATTACACCTAATACTGATACTTATGTTAAGTCAAAATGACTTTACGATTAATAATTTTAATGAAGACCAAATAATAATAAAAGAAGAAAGTAAGACGAAGCGCGGACAAAATGAGACGGAAGCAAAATGAGACGGAAGCAATAATGAGACAGAAGAAAAATGAGACGAAAGCAGATACAATAATGAGACGGAAGAAAAATGAGACAGAAGCCAAAGCCAAAAATGAGACGGAAGCGAAAGCTGAAAATGAGACGAAAGAAAAATGAGACAGAAGCCAAAGCTAAAAATAAGACAGAAAAAAATGAGACGATAGAAATGAGATGGAAGAAACTAAGACAAAGACCCGATGCCACGTCGGATGATTAATCAGTTTGAGTTAGTTACAGAACTCAAATGAATAACTGGTTCTTCAAATATCGAGAAACAAGATGAAAGAAGTAGTTATCAAGAAGCGGTTGAAGACGAAGGCTATAAAAACGAGTCAAAGTCGAAGACTGCAGAAGTTAGTGAATTTCAAAAGAGCTAGAAATCCTAAAGCTAGAAACATTTTTCATTGTAATAAACATAGAGCTATTTTTATTTGTAACAAAGCTTAAAACATCTTTCAGTAGAAAGAAGAAAAGCAGATAGCCTGAAGAGGCTAAGTGTGAAAAGAATACTTGCTGTCAGAGACCTGAAGAGGCTCGGAGAAAAGAATACTTGTATCTTTGAGAAGTATAGTGAAATCTCAGAAAGGATTCTGAGGACTGGACGTAGCCCACGGTTTGGGGTGAACCAGTATAAATTTGTCGTGTCGACTCTCTCTCAACTCTCATCTATTAATCTTACTGTTTCATACAAGCATTTAGAAAATAATTGCAATATTTCATAATCCTGATTTCAATAGTTTTGAGAAAAAGCAAGTTTTACAAGTTTTCAAAAAGGGGATCATCGAAAAAGAATACACAATTCAACCCCCCTCCCCCTTCTTGTGCATTTTGTATATTGAATATTCAGTTTATACTAACGTGTGATTTACTTCACCTTCTTCTTTACGAACAAAACTGGAGCTCCCCAAGGTGACACACTAAGCCTGAAGAAGCCCTTAACTAACAACTTATGTAACTGGGTTTTTAGTTCCTTTAGTTCAACAGGTGTCATACTATATGGCGGAATTGATAGAGGAGCAGTACCTGGAACAATATTAAAGGTAAACTTTGTCTCCCTTTCTGGGGGTAATCCTGGTAGTTCAGCCAGAAACACATCCAGGAAATCCCTAACAACTGGAATATCCTGAATGGTTTGTTCATTTTGAGTATCAACTACGTGGGCTAAATAAGCCTTACATCCACCAGGAATCAATCTCAAAGCACTCAGAAATGAAATTAGTCAGGCTAGCACTGCTTGACTAACTCCTCGAAACACCACTCTCAGCTGGTTGGGAGATTCAAGCACTACCCTATGAGCAGTAAGCCAATCCATGCCTAAGATGAGGTCTATCTCTCTCAGCTGCAATATAATCAAATCAACTTTTAATTCTGCCTGATCAATCCGAACCACACGCCTCTTACATACCTCACCAATCACTGTTGTGCTACCCACTGGAGTACTCACTACTAATCCACATTTCAGTGTCTCACGCTCACAATGCAATCTAGATGCCAGATGCGGTGTGATGAATGAATGTGTAGATCTTAAATCTACCAATGCATATGCTTCAAAATTAAAAACATTCAACACACCTGCTACCACATCTGGGGAGTTCTGCGCCTCCTGTCTAGTGATGGCATAGACCCTGGCCTGAGATTGTGGCTGGTTGCTCTACACCTCTGTCCTGACGTTGGGCCCTGCTGACTGAGTCCTACCTCTACCTCTGCCTCTCTGTGCAGGTCTGCCAACTATACTCTGCTGAACTGTAGTCTCAATCATAGTTCCTCCTCTAGCTTCAGACTGTGATTCCAACATCTCAGGGCAATCTTTGATTGGATGCTCAAAAGAGCCATATCGAAAATATGCTCCTGATATCGTCCAACACTCACCACTATGCTTTTTACCACAATGCTCACATTCAGGCAATTGTTGCGACTGACTGGCAGGCATCTATCCTATGCCTTCCCAGACTGAACAAATCTACCTCTTCCTCGGGATCCAGATTTTCTCGATCTAGACTGGAATCAAGACGATCTGTTCTGGCACTTTCTGAAGCTTTTTCCAGAATTAGCCTGAGACTCATCCTGCCTCTTACCTTTACCCTCCTGTCTGCTCTTTGCCTGACCATCTTTCAACAATTGTTCAATTCTGATTGAGGCCGCTCGAAGTTCTATAAAACTGCTCAAGTTAGAGATGGCAAGCCTCGTTCTGATTTCATATTCAAACCTTCCTCAAAGTGCCTACATTTATCTTGCTCAGTTGGAATTAGTGCGGTTGCATACCCCATTAACTCATTGAACTTGATCTCATAATCTGCCACTATAAGCCTTCCTTGCTTCAAATCTAAGAATTCTTTCATCTTCGGATCCATGTAAATCTTAGGCATATAGTTCTCTCGGAACACGCTCAAAAAATCCTCCCAGGTCAAGCTACAAGGTCTAGTGGTGCTGCCTGGAATAGTTTTCCACTACTGATATGCAGGACCTTGCAGGAGTAAGATAGCATAGTCGAATCTCTTATCTGCCTTACAATCCATCTGGTTGAACACTCTTTCAGTTCGCTCTAACCACCTTTCTTCCTCAGCCGGGTCTGTGCTTCTGTAGAAGTCCACAGCCCCTTGCTTTCTCAGCTTATCATATCTCCTTTCTCGTCTCAAGGGGATTCTCGAAGGCATCCGACCAAAATCAGGTACGAGACACTCTACATTGGCTCCTACAGACTCCATGTCAGCTGATTCACCAATTAGATCTCCTATTGAAGGCGACCTATAACAAACAAAAGTTGTGATTACTATTTGAATCTCTCACTATGAAACATATTGTATCCCTAAAGATGCCAAACCATGCTCTGATACCAAAAATGCAACATCCCTATACCATAAGGCAAATACCGAATACCTGAAGGACATTCAAGTACATACCCTATGATAATGGTATGTTGGAGAAAAAACAAATCCAATTTACACATGGCATCAACTATTTAATTTTGAAAGTCACTAAATTTTAAAATCACTTATTGCATTCATTCACAATTCTTACACTGATTCCATTATACAGATATTTACAAAACCTCTTATAGGTTCTAATAAAACTACAAAAATAAATGCTACAACACTTCTGATCTCAGCTGACAGACCTCTGAGCTATTTCTCTATCCAAAAGATTCCTTAAGTCCTAATTAAGAAAGTAGGTCTCCTGTCTCATACCTGAAAAACCACATTGCAATTTTTGATGAGTTTTGTGAACTCAATGAATGAACCATCATTGATGATTTTACCGGTTCATATACATATATCATAGATATTCATTCAAAACATGTAATTATTTTTCAGATACACACAACGTGACATATCATATGGTCACTCATTATAGCTTTGCAAATTATTCAAAGAATTTTAGTCTTATATGACTGCTATATGCATGAGACTCACATTCGTTCTTATTGTTGTGACTGAGTGCCTATCACATACTTATACAAATACTAGCCCATAGGGCTCAGTCAAAACAAAATCACAGAGCATAGCTCTACGTGCATAACATATATCACGGAGCAAAGCTCTACGTGGAAGCACTTCATCTGAGCATGCATTTTATAAAATGAATCAAATACTAAATATGTCATATATGACAATCTTATACAAATGCTCAGACAAAGTTTTTCATAGTCATCGGACCCAAGTCCAACATTCAACTTTTGTTGAGAATCAAATGTCATTCAAAAGTTCATATCAAATCAAAACACTTCAAATACATGCATAACTATTAAACTCTTCGGACTTCAAGTCCAGAATTCAGAAACAATTCACAAACAGGTCAGTAATATTGGAAGTTTAACAAATCAAATCAATCCTAGGAAATCATCTAGGTTGACTCACAGTACGCTCCAATAAGATATTGCCTGGATGGTTCGGCAATGTCCAACTGGCGTCCGATGTGCTCCTCTATAACATACACAACACATTTACAAATATCACATTTTTACATAAATGTAACAGTATTCCTTATGCATATGTGCTTATATAAAATATGCACAATGCATGTTCAATGACAATTCTAGATGTCTTATTATAATTCTCATCATCAAATTGATCAGATATCAAATCCCTCTTTAACACCATTTGTACTTATAATTTGGACCAAAATAAAACAATTTGAAATCAATTTCATAACCTAATTGACCACTTCAGATTTTCTACCCACGTGATTTCGGGTCAACTTTGCATAATTAATCTGATAGGGTAAATGACAAAATTAGGCAATACTTTCTTCTAGAAAGTTGCACTCCAATGTCTTAAGTTTCTAATGATACCAAGATTGTACAATTTGATTCATTATTCAATGAGTTATGAAAAAAATACCACAGACTGTGGACATTTGAAATTTTGGCTAATGCATGATCATGCATTCAAGTTGTACACCTCATATCTCTCAATTACAGTATCTAAAAATTACAAACTTTATACCAATTTAAATCTAAGAGAATGAGCTATAACTTTGGTGAAGACACCTCAGTCTAATTCGACCTACATCAATACAGTTTATTCAATAATCACAGGACATGATTTCTGTCCCTGGTAGTGGTTCAGCTTAAGCTAAGACTCAGTTTCATGCCAAATTTGAAAGTCTTAGAGATAGAATTAAAATTCAACTTCTTTAAGAAAGTTGTAGAAATATGTCTCTAGTTTAATCTGAATCAAGAATCAACCCATTCAGAAATCTACATAACAAGTTATAATCAGAATACCGAAGCATGTTCATAAAAATTCTCCAGTTCATAACATTCCAGCAAACTTTCACACTTTCATCTTATCAATCACTTACAAATTAATTCAGATAGCTCTAAATTTTTATGGAGAGAAATAAAAATGTCTTAGGAATCCATTGAGTCAAGTTTCAAGTCATTTGGAGTTCGGATGAAAAAGTTATAGCCAAAAGACTCAAGCTATGGAACAAAACTACTCTAGTTCATATTTACATTTCAAATACTAACATCAAACACGCAATTCATCATCTTCTTCTTCCTCTTTCTACTGCAATTTTTTTTTTGTTTTCATGAACAGTAACAATTGTCAACAGAATGTGTATCGTGCTTTTCCACTCCCATTTACATTCAACTCACTCTAAACCAGCTCATAACTCAAGATCAAATTCAAACATCTAAAAACCGATACAGACCCGTATTTTAGCATTTTCAACTTTCTCTCACTACTGAAATTTTTTGTTTTCATGAACAATTTTCGACAGAATCCATAACCCCTTTTTCCACATCTATCTAAAGTTAACTTCATAAACCTTCATCAAATCTCAGCTCATCTCAACACAATCAATGCAAAAATCCAAGATTTAAACATAAACATGAAAATCGATATCCCTCACGCTTACTCCTTATTTTCTGCATTTTTCTCCATGTTTTAGTACTTATTCATTCTCACTATTGAATTTATTTCTTCCATATCACTCATGCATGAACCTAAGTACAAAACATTACAACACCAGCAAATGTTATTCACAAACAAAAACTTACTTGATGAAGAAAAATTTTAGCTCAAAATTCCAGATTTTCTAACCCTCTTAAGCAACCAAACATCAACACACATTTATATTCTTCAGCTAGTTCTCCAGCAGTTGAGAGCTATACAAAAACACGCATACAAGTAGTTTCGGTGATGGGTGAAATGAACAAGGAAAGGAGTTTTCATGTGGGTGTTTTCGGTGGAGCAATGAGAGAATGAGGGAAAGACACCTAACTACGTGGGTTAACACTTCAATGACACATGACACCCATGTATGTAGGCCATGTGTCACATTCCCATTTGCCTTATTTTCTTTTTTCTTTTTTAAAACTCCAAAATTTTGAAAATTTTAAAAAAATCACCAAAAATTTGAAATAATCAGATTATTCTTCAAATAAATTTTCAGCTCAAATAATTTACAATTCACATTTTAATTGCATTTTAAACAATCAATTATACCCAAAAAATGTCAATGAATGCATGTACAAATAATTGTAACGTGCAAAATCAATAATACCGTGTGCGTGTATGTCACATTATGCATAAGCGTGAATTATGCTTCGTAATTTCTCATTAGTCTCTAATAAACACCATTTTAATCTTAATTCAAGTAACAGGATGTTACAATAGGGATCTCTCATTTGGATATTAAAGGATATTAATGCTCTTTTTGGATAGTGAAATAGTCTAGCATAATTGTATGTCGTGTTTCTTTTATTATATTGATACTTAAAAAGAATATAAACATATGTTATGATATTATACTTAGTATGAGACCTATTATTAGCAAAAGCTTGATGCTTATTTCTAAGTTAATGTCAAGGCCTAAAGAAATATGAGTAAAATTTCATGCTATCGTATTTCTTTACATAGAAATATTGTCTATTCTTACCTTAAGAATGTTGAGTTTTAGGCCTAGGTTAAGGGCCATGTATGAAAACATAGGGCTTGATTTTATAGTAAGGCCTAGTAAATGTAGCATATGTATATCATTGATGTTGATGCTTAGATGTGGATGCACCATGCTCATTTATCACCTTAGGCAAATGTTCTTCAATATGAAAATGTTTTCCCATAACATATGTAGCTTTAATAATGGATACACCTCCATAATTGTATCTAATCCCATGTCTATTGTTGGAACCCGATCTGGAAACCGGATCCCAACCGGAAAACGGAAACGAAAAATCAAAAAGCGAGAAAAATCGTCTAATCGGAAAACGAATCGAATCAAATACAAAGCGAAAAACGGAAACGAAATCGGAAAGAACGGCTCTCTTAACAAATTTGAAGCGGAACGAAACGGAAGCAAATCGAAACTAACGTTTCGAAACGAATGGAAACATATACCGACATCCGCAAGCGCAAACTTTGGAAACGAAACGTCGCGTATCGGAAAGCGAAAATCAAAGCGGTGACAAACAAAATAGTCAAATTGAAACAAACATTGTCATCCGTTTCAAACACGAAGCAGAGTCAACTGATAGCGTTGGATACCTTAGACTAATCCGAAACCGATATAAATTTTTTTCTTTTTCATCTTATTCATCTAAAAACCATTTTCATACTATTCCTCATGCAAATCTCAATTCACTTAATTCTCCTTAATCATTTTCTTATACATCCATATCAATTGCCAAACTCATCTTTAAAACCATTTTACCGAAATTTCGGCAGCATAACGGCTGTATTTTGACAGCCCAAAAATTCAAAACAAAGGAAACGCACTTCTAATCTCACAATCCAACAACACAAAGCAACATCGGACCCTCCCGTCCGGAATCCAAACACCAGCAGAAACGCAATCTTAATTCTAAACACTTCATAATTTCAAGTCAACCAAGGAAAACATCTCACTTCGTTCATACATAATCTCAATCCCATCTCAATTTATAATCATTCATAATACAATATACAATTCCACAATTTACTTACACATATCATAAACTCAATCCATACTCATTTCAGCATAACTGAAAACATTCTTTACCATCGTATTACATACACTTTATGGCTCTCTAATCATCCATAACAATCCAAATACGAACAGCAAACTTTACACAGAAATACTAACAAGCACAAATCGGACTGAGGTCATACTCGTCTTCCATCCGATCTCCTGCGTAAAAACCTGGAGATTGGGGATGAAAGGGGGGTGAGCACAAGGCTCGTGGATAATA
>JAOTBA010044727.1:0-13902 GCA_025629845.1 Erythroxylum squamatum
TGTGATGAAGCTACTGAAAACAATAAGAACACATAAGCATCGTACCGTTTCCTTTTATTGCTGAACGCCAAATTAGAGGCTAAATGCAAGAGGATGGTTGAGCAAACAAGAGTTTGTATTGCTTTAGTAATTCATACTGAGTTTGAATGCTCGGACATCCTTATATAAGGGAAGCAAAGAACAAAAGGCTAAGACAACGGCTGACGGACATGACTAAAGCTAAAGTAAAAGAATTGAAATGACTAAAGTAAAGAAAGATTTGTCCTGTGACTAGACTAAAAGAAAAAGAAAAGATGTGTTGTACAATTATTTTACAACTTTGGGTCACAGCATGATCCCTACATACTTTGTCCGTTCTTGACTTCTTGACTGCTTCTTTGTTTTAATTCTTCAATGATGGGAGTATCGTTGGTGGCTTCTGTTTCTTGATTGACTACTTGGGCTGATTGGGCTGCTATCGAAGGACAATATGAACACTAATGGGCGACCTAATCTCGAAGTTGAGTACAAATGGCATACTTCCATGATTCTGTGAACTTACTAAAAAGTCCATCCATATGAGTGAAAGGTTGACTGAATTGTTGAATTATATGAACTGCTTCTGGACTAATTAGAGTTTTGTAGGATGATACCATGATCATTTGAGGTCTTTTGTAGTTGATTTTGATCATTGAGTCGTTGTTGATGCGGTTGCATTGAATAAAAACACCTTCTAAACAGTTGAGGTTGAACTGATTAATAATGTCTCATTGAATTCATGTCACGGAGGTTCCTCTCATGGTGGGTCGATACCGTTGCTGATTCCAATGTGTAGATAAGCAATCCTTGGTATTATAATAGCTGCACTTGTGGTCGAGTTCTTTTCTTCAAAAATAGGATAGTTGCTGTAAATTTTGATGAATATTTCCTAATCCTTGGCGAAACAGTTCTTGTAACTTTTAACTGCATGGGTGAATCCAACTGAAAAATCTGCTAATATAGTGATATTTTGTAAATAAATTGTCTATAAAGCCACTTTGAAAGAGTAAATAGGTTGTAAGTGGTTCAGTACCGGGGAAGACAATAGCCTTTAGTCCAAATCTTTCACGGTTCTGTGGGTAATACTGAAAACTTTTCATTTCGTCTGTCCACTCGTTGAGTGCTTGAAAACAGTCACAAAACATTTCTGATGTGAGTATTCTTGCATCTTTTTGCATTGCCTTTGAAGGAAGTGAATTGATTCTTTAGAGGTCGATAGCCTTTCTAAGAACTTGCATGTTAGTCGGAATGCTTGATGGTGTAGTGAGTGCAGTTTTATATTATGGACGAAGAGGTGGATGTTGAAATTCTGACAGTGTTTTTTCTGCTTCAGTGCATGTAGAAAAACTTTTGTGTAGAATGCCTTTCTTACCGGTAATGTGTATTGCTGCTTGGTGCCATTCTTTATAAATTCCTGCCATTGGTCCATCATAAATGACATAAACCTTGGAGTCCTTTTCATGGTGTTTGGGAATTGATGTTGGTTTGGAAGTACGAATAAGTATTTGGCTTTTAGGACTAATGGTTGGAGGTGGTGTTTGTGGTATAAGTTCTTGGGAAGTAGAATGTTGGATATTGGTAGGTTGATTAGTAGCTTGGTCTTGATCTTTTAGTAAAAAGATAGTTGTTCGAAGGCAGTTTATTTCTTTGGTAACAGTACCAATTTAGCTGTAGGTTTACTAGTTCTGCCTCTTTGAGGGTTAATGTGTCTTCTAATTATTTAAGAACTACTTCCATTCTCGTGTGAGTATATCTGCAAGAAAATTGTTGGTCGTTTTAATATACTGAATCATACAGTTGTATTGATTCAATTCAAGTTGCCATCGAATAAAACGACCCTGATTATAATTGGATCGAATTTGTATCTAATGAATCCACATAAATACTTGGAATCCGTTTGAATTATAAATTCAACCGGTAATAGATCTATGTGCCATTTTCTCAATGTTTTGAGACAGGCCAGTGTTTCCTTTTTATGTATTGGATACTTAAGCTCAGCGGGATTAAATGTCCCATTTATATACTTGCAAAGTAAATACTCCCTTGTTTTGGGTGGTTGTGTCAAAAAGCATCATGCCCATGTATCCTTGCTAGCATCAATTTGTACTAGCAGTTTATCCTTAGAAAGATAATTATAAAGAGTTTGTAAATTCTTACAGATCTCCTTGAGTCGTTGAACTGCTTGAGTGTCTGCTAGAGTCTAGTGCCACTGTTGTTTAGTGTTGCATTTTAATTGTAATATCTTTCTTTCTTTTGCCAATTCTTTGAGAAATCCTTGATCCGATATGTCATTTAATAGTCCAAGAAATTGTTGTACATGTGTTTTACTAGTTAATTGGTTTGGAAATAATTGTAATTTTTTAAGTATATTGGGTTGTAATTTTAAATAGCCTTGATGAAATTCTATACCTAAATATTCAATAGTTTGTTGTGTTATTCTAACCTTCTTTTTACTCAAAATTAATCTTTTATCTTTACATCGTTGTAATACTATTTTAACCTTTTGCAAATGATCTAATTTATCTTGATTGGAATAGATATGAAGTCATATGAGTCATATCATATGAAAATATATGAAGTGCATTTCATTTACATGCATCATATTCATTTACATACATGAATTACGATTTAGTACACATTGAAAAGATAGTTTATGCACTCAATTGATTTATTTTGGGGTATGAAAGATTTTAAATGTTGAATTGATCATATCTTGAATTCTGGTTTGATGGACTACAATTAGTGGATTAAAATTTTTGTCACAATTGGGTGATTGATGAAGTGTTATGTGCATCTAGTCTAGGAAAATTATTAATTGGCAAGACTAATTAATACATGGGAACTTAGGGTGATCAAGCTTATGAAATAGTAACACATGGCATTAGTAATAGTGTGACATATGGCTTGATTAAATGAGTGACAAATGGTGGTTTAATTGGGTGACAAATGGCCTAGTGAATGTGAGACAAATGGACTAATTATGAAGTGACAAATGGATGTTGAAGTAGAAGAGATATGGCTAGCTCTTAGCATAACACTTGGCATGACATGTATCCACCTTCTCCTTCACACACTTACACCCACGATTTTCACACATCAAAGACCATCTTCTCTTGTTCTTTCTAGATGCTATCTTCCTCTCTACCGTTCTCACTACCGATTCACACAACCCTTAAAACCTTGAGATTTTGCTAAAATTTTGCACTTTGATACTTCAATGTTTTGCTGCCTTCATCTTGTTGCTGAAACCCCTCTCTATCTCCATCTTATTCTTGGAGTATCCTTGCTTGTTCGAAGATTAAGTTAACTTGAAGATTAAGGTAGAATTGGGGCAAATCAAGTAAGTGATTTTTTATCCCTATGGCATGTTAAAATAGAAACATTCATGATGATTAAATAGAGATGAGTGATATGTAAGGTTGATGTTAAAATTGTGCTGAAATTTAATGAATGATTTTATGGTTTATGTTTTTGTATGCTTGAAAATAATGGATTATATGGATAGTTTAAGTTGAGATTTGAAGTGTAAATGATGATATAACTACGTAGAAAAATACGTATATTGGGAGTATTCCAGAAATTGATAAGTTAGGGTTATATGTATGAAGGTGAATGATAGTTCTGCTTTGATTATGATACATAAAAGACTGATTTATGAGTTATCGATTGAATGATTTTGAGTTGAAATTGGTAATGAAATTGATGAGGAAATGAAGTATAATTTAGGTATAATTAAGGTATGATCAATAAATTGGTATGATGGAGTTAAAATTTGGGAAAAGATTGAAGAAATGGGATGGTGAACCGTCTATTCACCCATTCCACGATCGTGAAAAGGTACCCACGATCGTAGGAAATGCCCTGGAAAAAAAAGTTTATGTTGTCTTTCCACGATTATGGAAAGGTAACCACGATAGTGGGAAATGCTTGGGAAGTGAAAAACTCTCTGTTTTGTGTGATTGTTAAACCAACTAAGGGTAAGTTACTTTACCTTGGTGTATTTGGATTTGATTAAAATTTGAAATAAACCTAGATGGTTATTTGATTGATTGATTAAGGGTTTGATCAGTTTAATTTGATAATTGATGTTAGAATTAAGGAATTGATTGTTTGATATCAATGTATATGAATTTGGAAAGTATGAGTTATTAAAGAAAGGAAGGTGTCCTTATGAGTGCAAATGTGATGCAAGGGATATAAGTCTTTTTTTTTTTTTTTGATAACTCAAAAGACTTTATACAGATGATAAAAATTATGTACAAAACTTGAGATTCCTACACTTGAACCTCTTGGCAACTATGGAGAAATAGTAACACCTATAACATTCCTTGGAAGCTAAACCCTTTGAGCAATTAGGTATGATTGAATGAGAATTTGGAAAGTTGTGTGAGTATGGAATGTTAGGAAGGGATAGATAAATATATGATTGAATGGATTTAAAGTAATCGAGATGTCTTAAGGCATTGATCTAATCATCAATAAGTTATGTACAAGATATGATGAATAAATGAGCATTATTTATGAATAAGGATACATACCCGGGATAGTCGATTAAGCATGCATTAAACATAACACATATACATGTGTATGATTAGGTATTCATTTGATTAAACAAACTAGTAATGTATATATATGTGTGTATTATAAGATATATAAGCACAAATTGACCGACCACATCCAGACATTACCAGATCGTCAAGCAATAGCTATTCTAGAGCATATTGTGAGTTAACCTAGATGGTCTCACCATAATCCAGTTTCTTTGTTTAAAATTCAGTTATTGAATTGCTATTTATATAATTGTGATATTCCGGATATTATTAGTCCAAGGAGCTTGATGTGCGATAATGTATTGGAAGTGCTTACTGATTGCATATGAATATGAAAATATGTATTCTCAACTGAATGTTGAATGCCGGACTTAGATCCGAAGAATGTGGTATATGACCGGAATATATCTGATGTGAAATTATGAATGCATCATATGTTGTTACATCTCATTACATTGAAATGCATGAACAGATAAAGGAGTTATGATCAAAGTGACCTAAGTGAAAAAGAGCTTAAAGTTTGGAAAAGTGCACAAAGAGCCACAGACTCGATTATCAATGAGCCCAGTATCTATAATGGGTACAGGACAGTATATAAAATGAGCCTGATATCCACAACGAATACGGAATAGTTAAATAGGCGCTCGGTCACAACAATGTAAAAATGAAGTGGGTCACAAGTGCATTTGCATATGCATCTTTATTTATTAAATGATTGAATGCATATACCATATTGACTAATTGAATTAACATGCCCATTGAACTGAGATGAAATATTGAATGGTTGAAATCAATGAAGTATGTGAAATGATGTGAATTGTTCATTTATATGACATATTTGGTAAAATAGACTATATATGTGTTAATGAGTGATGATATGAGTGAGCACATCAATGATGGTTCACTTACTGAGTTTGCAAACTCATCAAAATTGCAACGTTGATTTTGCAGGTACTAAGAGGAGATTTAGCTTCTTATGCAATCTCGTTGAAGTCTAGGATTGTCCATTTTGGGAACAAAAAATGACTTAAAGGTCTGGTCAGCTGACATCTGAGGAGTTAGATAGAATGCTTTTGTTTAGTATCTCATATCATGTGTAACTTGTTCTATAAAACTGTGAACTCACAGATGGTTTTGTAATATTAAAAATATGGTTGGTGTGTAATGAAATGACAATGTAAGTTATGTTTTATTAATGAAATGGGATGAGTTGAAACTTTAAAAACTTGTGTTATGTATGATGCCTTAATAAGTGAATGTGATTGCTCTAACACGTCATTCCCATAAGTATATTCTCGAAAAATCTATGGATGTTCGGGCATATGCACTATGGTAGTGGTGTGTTACATCTGTTGTTCTCTGGAGAGAACTAGAGAGAATACACACAAACAGAGAGTGCCTGTAGAAGTCAAGCTGATATTTTCTTTAGTCTTACAGTTGTGTGAATAATGCTGCTCTCATTGTCAGTCTCGTCACAAACATCAACTTCTTCAAATCCAAGGTAAAAATAATTCTAACACATGATTTTGTTTACATTGTTCTTTTACTTTGTCTTTAAGTGAGACATGACCTTATAAAATAGTACCAACAACTGGATTTTGTTTGTTCATAGTTTAATAATGCATGTGTCAAGACTCCTACAGTTTTCAGAATTTGCTCAGAACATTTCAAACTTACCGATAAAAAAATCACACATATATTTCAAACTTACCTGCAAGCTCGTTATTGAGGATAGATGACGACGATCTAGAAACTGATGTTCTAGCTCTCTCATCCACCAAGTCCCTCCATCATCATTATTACGACACTACCTGATAATATATAATTAATGGTCAAACTTTCTTAATTGAATTTTGGAATTAAAATATGCACGTCATTGCTACTACCACCTAACAATTTAAAGAAACCGATCTCCATTAAGTTCAATTAATTTGTAAGCCAAGGCTATATTAAATTCATGAGATTGGTCCATTAATTTCTATTTGCAACCACTTTTCGTTCTTTTGCATACAATTTATAAACTTCAAAAGTAGATCAAAAGCATTCTCATAAATGTAAATGTTTACATTAAGGACAATAATTAAAACAAAAGATTAATACAGTAGCATGAGATATGCAAATCTAAGAAGAGCATAATATAACTATAATGAGTAGAAAAATTATGATTTATTAAGACGTAACAGGAGGTGTGGAATAAGAATATCAAAACTCCTTTAGGCAAAAGATAGGTGGGGAAAAAAATCCTTCAAAACAAGTTAGAAAGGATATACTCGCCATAGAATTATGGCTATACATCAATTGCCATATCACCATTCACTCTCTTCCCTGCAGTAAATGAAGGAAAGATAGAAAAGATAGTGGACCATAAAAGAAACTCAAGTAGCAGCATAATATCAATTCAATGGTAGAAATTATGAGTTCACCATGAAGGATCGTCTACTTAGTATTACTCCATTGTTATCATCTCAACAAAATACCAGCAATTAAAGTCAAAGGTAGATTTGAGCGTATTTAAAAGTAAAAGTTGAGATAAGTGAACATGCTCCTAACTTGCTAGGGATCATGATGTTGATTAAAGTGAAACATATTGACGCAATTGTCTCTCCTTTAGTGTTTGATCTTAATATAGCAATGCATTATAACCATAGGCAAAAGAGTCTGCTATTGATAAATTTAAATATGTACAACAAAAGGTTTCATTATAATGTTGATGTTTTGCATATCACATAAAAAGGTAAAATAAACGATTTTATATTATAATAGCACATAAAAATGTAAATACATGCCAATCCTTAGCCATCAATATGTATTATAGGTCTATTTGCCATTTTTACTATCTCAAAAATTCAAGCATGTGAAGCATTCTTCCTTTTGACCCAAAGTTTAAAACAGATTTTTGAGCCAAATAGAAAACATGCAATAGTTGCAAGGCTCGAAACTATAGGAGCCAAAGGCAACGAGTGGTCTTCCACCAATGAAAACATGGACATAGATTAACACAAATGGCTAAGGGCACCATATCTACAATCTATTGCAACCCGCACAAAAATGCTATGTCATTGATGTCATAAAGAAACAGTACAAGATGCTTATCCATCATGAAGTTCTTAGTCGTCTCTATTGGATGATCCTGCATCGTCTTAAGCTTTTTAAATTGTCTTGTTTGGTTAAATCGATAACACAAAAGTTAGGAGAAAGCATTTAGGAACCTGTACACATCACCAGATAGACTTCTAGCTTTGTACTCCATCCCACATTTCTGAGAAAGGAACAAGCTTCCTAAAATTCCAGGCACTTCCATCGAAAGGCATGAACTCAATAAATCGTACATTGATTGGTCAACTCGAATTTTTTTATATTCACATCTTAGGCATTAGACCACAATAAACCGTACACAGTAATCCCTATTTTTTTTATATTCACATCAATTTCAATGCCTAGTGCCTTAATAAGAAACCACATACCTCAGTAATTTCTACAACTATTTTATACAAGTGAGCAAGAGAAAAGAATGAGGCAAGGCATAATAGCTTTTATTATCCAGATATATAGTAAATTAAAAAGAAAAAACGGAGAAACCAAAGAAGATCCTAACATAACCTTGAAGGCTCAAGGATAGCACTCATTCGAAAAGTATAGCTAGCATTAGCTTATGCTCAAGGAGATTGTAGCATAATTGGCAACTAACCTTGCACCACAAATTTTCCAGCGGCATTAATTATATTCACATCATCACCAACCTACCAAGCGCATTCGGATAAGTCATTTGCAAATTAATGGTAACAAAATAAAAGAAAACAGAACAAATAATTACGCAAATAAGAGATGATTACGTTGAAAAAAACAGAAAAGAACCAAAGAATATCGCATCAGAAAATGACAACATGGTTTATTAGATCCCAGAGAGTTTAGATTAGCATCAGGATATTCGTACCACACAACCCAATAAATATGAAAAACACATGCAAGGATTTAACAAATTTGAGAAGCATATCAATCGATTGGTAAAGAAATGAAAATACACATGTACCTCGAGAAATTGTTCAGACAAATAATAACCAGGTCTCATCAGTCAAAACAGCACTAAACCAGGTCTCGATGTTGTTGATATGCCACTGAAAGTCCCCACCTTTGGAACTACTACGCATGCTTTTTAGCTCTTTGATAGACTTGCATTAAACAACCACATCTAACAATTGGTTTTCCAGCACCACAAGAAGAAGAACTACAAGAACATAAGCAAAAGAGAGAAGAATTATGTCCAATCAAGCATCATTGACCAAGAAACACACCATCTCAAATTTGTTAAATTTGCCCTTGGTTAAACAAACAAAGGAACTGAAATTTGCCCATGATACCCAGAGATGGAGAACAAAATTCACAAACCCGTCATCTTCTGCAAGCAACAACACGTTTTCGATAATATACCAGAAGAAAAATTACCCCACCCCTATAAAAGAAAATTCTCAAAATTGAACAAAAAAACTAGAGTAACTATCCAAGAAAAGCAAAGAATTTGACTTTCCCAATGATCCAAGAACGAGAAAATCCAAAAGGGATCCAAGAAGGGAATCGTAAGAAGACTAAGAAACAAATGGAAACAGTTGAGGCGGGAAGCAAAATCTGTTCCAATTTGTTTCCAACAAACGAAGGAACTAAAATTTGCCCATTGTTTGAACACCAATTCGTTTGTTTAACCATGGGCAAATTTAACAAATTTGAGAAGGATATCAACTGATCGCTAAAGAAATGAAAACAGAAGATACCCAGAGATAGAGAACAAAATTACGAAGATTTGTCCATAAAGAACATACCTCACCCTTTAAGAACCTCGAAGAAGGAGACGTTCCATGAATTAACCAAAAAGGAGGATGGAAAGAGTTGAGAAGCTCTGGCGTAAAATCGAAGAAGTAAAGGCGGGAAGCAAAATCAAAGGAACGAGGGGGCATGGGCTTAGCTTGGACGAGAGTAAAGTCGAGATCTTGATTTTACTAAAACGTCGCTATATTAATTATGAGAACAGAATAGGAACAGAGATTACGGAACAGGTGATTTGAGTCCAAGACGAGGAAGGTTCTGGATAATGAGGAAGAAAGAAGAAAATCGGTCGACTTGGATAGGATGAGAGTAAAGCCGAGATCTTGACCTTATTAAAACGTCGCTGAATTAATTATGAGAACAGAATAGGAACAGAGATTACGAAACAGGTGATTTGAGTCCAAGACGAGGAAGGTTCTGGACAGCGAGGAAGAAAGAAGAAAATCGGTTAGGTTCTTTCATATAGACGAACTAAGCAAAAGGTTAAAGATGGACGTGACGCCAGCCAAAGAAATGGGTGTCTTAGGCTTTCCCATAACAGAAGCCCGTTTCCGTAGGTACATCAGGTCTTGTAGAAATTTGGCATTATAAATAAAGTTTTAGCCGGGCCAAGCCAATAGTTTATTATTTGGGTCATTCAATTAAATTTGCAAAAGTAAATAATTATGATTAACTTAAATTATTTATTCAACAATATATATATTAATTGAACTATCTTTTTTAAATGATAATCAATTATGTAGAGAATTAAAGAGGAAACATGTGGGATGTGGCGAGGAAGAGTTGAAGGAAAGAAAAGGGTCTTTTTTTCTTATTAAGTATATATACTAAGGACGAATGGGATAGACGACTACGCAATTCATCTCGTTCGTTCATTTAATCTGACGGCTTATATCTGTTCATTCAATGTTTTGTCTTTATTATTACTATCTCCCTTTCATTCATTCACTCATTCACTCAAAGTTGCAGAAAGTTTTCTCTCTTATTCTTTAACTCTCTGCCTTCGGCTTCTTCTGCTTCTCTCTCATTCTTTAGCTCTCCGCCCTGAACTTCCTCTGCTTCTCCTCCTCACCACCCTCAACTTCCTCTGCTTCTCCTCCTCACCTCTACCACTCGGCAACACATGTGACGGTGGTAAGCTCTCCTATTTTCTTCGGCGGTTTTTATTTCTTTTTTCTCTTTACGTTTTTTCCTTCAACTTTCATCGAGATTTTATTATGTGTAAGATGGGTCACGCTCTTATTCAACATTTGGAGTTTCTTTCCTGGTAAGTTTTCTTTTTTGCTTCTTTTCCTTACAATAATAATTGATATTTATCCGGTTTAATTTTTTATTTCGACGTTCATCAAGCTTTTATTACATGCAGAGATGGGTCAATTGGGTTAAAGAGAGAGACAGAAAGTTATTTTAGCTGGCAAAGATATTTTTTTCCCTCCAATGGACGGACTCGGCCTGTTGCTTCTCATCTTTTCTGAAGTTAACTGTATCTAAACAATTACTTTGACTTCTTATATCTTCCTATGTGATTAAAGATTTACGATTTTAAGTCTGGTTGCCTTCCTTTCTAATAGATCCCTCTATTATTTTTCCTAATAATTTCCGATTGTTTGATTCAGGCGTTTTGGTGATGATTTTCTTCAGTACGATAATGGAGGAGAAGGAGAGGCGGAAAGAGGAGGAGAGTCTTTGTCTCTCTCATAAAGCTCATATTTTTATCGCCATAAAACAATGCCCACTGATTCAGAAGTTCATCAAGTTTCGTCCTTAACATAATACATCAAGTTCAATTTTCTCCTTCTTCCTTTCTAATAAATCTCTGTCGTAAAGCTCATATCTTTATCGCCATAAAACAACACCCACTGATTCAGAAGCTTATCAAGTTTCATCCTTTTACGGCACAGACAAGCAAAATCCTGGGAAGTTTCTTGTTACTTTCACGTTTGATGCTACTCTTACTGGGAGGTAATAAAGATTGAATATTTTATGTGGGTTTTGTGTTTGATGTATTTGCATTTGTTTTTTTAAGGATGTAGGTGTCGTCTTCGGACATAGCCTTAAGGTTTTACGGCTTGAGGAAGAAATCGGGTATCTCCGGTCGTCGATTGAAGTACGGAGTTGCTAATCAGAGATCTAAAGGCGACGGTACAGAGAGGAGTGGGAGAAGGTTTGGGGTTTGCTTGAAGAACAGAAACACTGCAAAGTGTGTGCTTAGATCCTGTTTTTTTTTACTCCAGCCGAGATAAATCAAAATTGGTTTCACGCAATTTTATCTCCTGATGTGTCAAAGGTCCAAATCCTGTGTCTCTATATACTTAATAATATCAAGATTTATTGACCCAAAATTTTTACGCGTAGCAAAAGATAGTCTTTCAAAAATTGTGCCATCGATTTAGACATCCATGCAGCGTTATAAATGAGATCTTTATAATTTAATATCTAATACAGTTGATATTTCGCATTTAATGCCTCCGTTGATTCTTATTTAAAGGAGTTAATATAATTTTAAAATAAATTCTGTAATTCTTCTGGGAGGAAACGAAGGGCATCCTTTTGGTATCACTTCGCATTAAAATTAATTTATAAATTGGGTAATTCTTTTTGGAGTAAACGAAGGGTCATCCCTTTAGTCAAACTTTGGCAGCTTTCAATCACTTCGTGTTAAAAATTATTTATTTGGCAGACTTTTTTTTTTCGGCTATGCACGCTTTTCAATTTTTGAAATTTTTTTCAGATAATTGTCAGACTTAAAGATTAGGTACAGAGGTACGATTTTCAATCCCTCAAAATTTCTTCTCAGCATCTTAATCACTTCGCGTTAAAAATCATTTATTTGGCCGACCTTTTCTTTTCGGCTATGCACACTTTTCAATCTTTGAAAATTTTTTCTAGAGATTTGTCAGACTTAAAGATTAGGTATAGAGGTGCGATTTTCAATCCCTTGAAATTTCTTCTCAGCATTTTTGGTTACCCCGTAAACTTTTTGAACTTTCTTTGTTGTTTCGCTTACAAGTTGATGAACCAGTTGCATAAAATATTGTTAATCATAAAAGATGCAACTGATGGAATAATTAATCTTTAAATTTTTGTAGTATTTTGTTTTATCAGTAACAAAAAATATAAATTAAATTAAATACTCAATGTCATTCTTTTATTGTCTCCTTACAAAATAAATTTATTAAAATGACATTTAATTATTCCCTCAAAATTGACAATAAAAGACAAATTATGGTTAAGATTTAGATTTCATCTTATAATTAAAATTATTATAATGATAAGCAATTAACCATGTTAAGTTATAAATAACAGATAAAATTAATATTAACATTGGGTACTTCATAAAACAGTGATTATTACTATAGTGTATATGATGACAATGAGCGATTAAAATAATGCACAGTTATAAATGACATATTAAATCTTTGATTAAATAGTAATGTCAGTATATTGCATTGATATTCATTAATATTTTGGATTGTTTACTGATTCACTCATATATTTTCTTTCTTTTTTAATAATTTTTATGTTATATATAATTATTTTCTCATCTAAAATAATTAATTTGCTGATGATCTTCGTTATATATATTTTTATATATATGTTATTATTTCTTTTTCACACTGGTTACTTTAAATTTTGTTATATATATTTATGTAATTATTATTTTTGTTATACGTTTATACAATATATATATATATAACAAAAGGCCAGGTTGAAAAGTATAGTCATCCTTGTGCTTCTTATAATGTAAATATATGTTTATTACGACCTTATATATATATATATATATTGAATAAATTTTTTACATCCAAAGTCGCTACCTTGCGGGTTATTATTTTTTAATAATAATAATAATAATAATAATAATAATAAGTATTCGTTATAAATTCTGATGTAACGAAAAAAAAATTCTCTAAGGATGTCGCTATCGTGCAAATGCACGATAGCGACATTGAGCTTGCTATACCGAAAATCGTTATCATGCAAATGCACCGTAGCGACTTTGAATTAAAAAGCAAATATCGCTGTCGTGCAAATGTACAATAGCGACTATTATTATTATTATTATTATTATTATTATTATTATTAAATTCCTCATGAGTATTAATTTACGATAGCGATTTTCGCTATTCAACCACCAATATCGCTATCGTGCATTTGCACGAGAGCGACATCCATTTCTAATAATAATAATATCGTCCAAATTAACTTATTAATCTTTTATTATGCGCGCAAATTTGTTAACTGCGTCAAGGAGCTGTAAATTTTGATTTCCCTGTTAATGATTATAAGATAATGAATGAATGAATTAATTAATATTGATATGATAATTAGCTTAATATAAGAAACGCTTTTCTAAATTTAAGTTCCCGTAAGGTTTGCAATTGCGGACTAACAATAACTGCTATGCTTCAAGTGCTTGAACTAGAACTAGAATCAGAATATTTATCATTAATATTAGTATTATTATAATTATAAAATCCCTTATTATGATTAAATGCATATATCTTTATTTCTA
>JAOTBA010044844.1:0-13888 GCA_025629845.1 Erythroxylum squamatum
CAACTGAATAACTGTTTCTTCAAAGATCAAGAAACAAGAAGAAAGAAGTGGTTATCAAGAAGCAGTTGAAGACGAAGACTATAAATACGAGTCGGAGTCGAAGACTGAAAAAGTTAGTGATTTTAAAGTTAGCGAAAAAGTTTAGCGATTTGAGATAGTGATCTTAAATATTTGTTGTGCGAAACACTAGAGTTATCATTTTCTGTAACAAAGCTCGCAATATCTTTCTGTAAAGAGAGAGGAAATGCTAAGAGCCTAAAGAGACTAAGTGAGAAAAATAATACTTCCTGTAAGAGACCTGAAGAGGCTTTGTGAAAAGAATACTTGTACAGTTAAAAAGAATAGTGAAATCTCAGAAAGGATTCTGAGGACTGGACGTAGCCCACGGTTTGGGGTGAAACAGGATAAAATTATTGTATCTACTCTCTAACTCTCGACTTTTAATTTCTATTGTTTTATACAAGTACTTATAAGATAATTGCAATACATTGTGATTTTTACTCAATAGTTTTGAAAAAGCAAGTTTTCAAAGAAATATAAAAGGGGATTGTATTCAAGAAAAAGGATACACAATTAAACCCCCCCTTTTGTGCATTTTTTATATTGAACATAAAGTCTATACTAACGCGTGATTTACTTCAGATTTTATAACTCGAGAGAGAGTAAACAACCCAAGGATCATCTAGAACCAATAATTGGCCAGTAATTATTAATCAATTAGGTTAACATTGAGGATAGGTAAAATTCCCTTTCTCTCAATTGGTAATTTCCTTAGGTTGATTCTTAGGTGTGTTACAATTGCTTAGTAATTAGTATTTCCGTGATTGATTCTTAATTTGATTTGATTGATTGAATTGAGTTATCGTTTTTAGTTTTGTTCAATTTGAATTTTTGTATTTGTTTCTAGCCTTAGATTTTAGGATATGATTATTCCTCCTCGTGGGATCGACACCTTAGGTACTACGCTAATGAACCGTGCTCTTGCGGATTATTAAGGGTTATTAATTAAAACTTACACACATCAAACACTTGATTAACCCACATTATTTATTATAAATCTAGTCCCCCCTTTAAACCCTTCCACATATGTTGACAAGTTTGCTTCATTACCCCTTAAGGTGCTACAAATTAACGGCTCCCCATGTTGTGTCCACTTAAAATAATTTGGAACAAATCTTTTTCTTAAATGGAAAGAAGTTTGGGGCATAAAGTAGAGACACATCAATACATCTGAGAGTGAGAGTGAGACATCTGAAGAGCTAGATGCCAAGAAGAAATGGAAAGAACAATGATGGAGGATAGATATTTTAGGGAGCAAGGAACTTTTGCGAACTACAATGAGGCATAGTATGGTTGGGGAAGTAACGATCCTTATTGGAACATGTACACTCCGGGGTGGCAGAACCACCCAGATTTCTATTGGTCCAACAAAGCAAGTACTCATATGGGACATCAAGACCTATTTAAATTTCAGCAAGATGAGTCCAATTCATGGGATTCTAAATTGGACAAAATCATAGATAAGCTAACATATAAGGAAGAGAACTAGAAGAGACTGGAAGAGAAATTTGATCAAGTAACAGAAAGTCATACGGCTTCTATTCACAACCTAGAGATTTAAGTAAGACAACTTTCCCATGAATTTTGTAACAAAAGTGTGGAAGACTCTCTAAGAAATATGAAATTATATCAATGAGAGCAATATGGGGCTATCACACATAGAAATGGGGAAGAACAAGAAGATCTAGTGGAAGCCCATACTGAACCCTACCATATAGAAGACCAAGAAATCAAAAAAGAGGATGAAGAAAACGATGAAAACCCCTTATATTATTCACCAGTTCTTTATATACCATGTGTGAACATCAAAGAATCTTTGGTATATGTCAATGAAAGGAACCTTATCCTTTGGATTAGTGATGACCAAGTGACATTCAACATGAATGATGTATTAAAGAATCTGAAGGATAGTAGCTCATTCAGGATAATTGATGTGTTTGAACCTTTTAAAGAACAAAAGGACGAAGAACAGATGACAACAAACATCGAGTTTGAAGAAGCTATGAAAGTATCTGTTCATGAAGTGAAAGAAGCAGAGGATACGAAGGTGATTAAGGAAGAAAGAGAGCAACTCACCTTCTTACAAGACAAACTGTTGAATTTGATGGAAGATTTAGGGAGTTTTGTTATTCCCTATTTTATTAAAAGTTTGTTAGTGAAAAGGATGTTACTAAAATTAATTGATTTTCTTAACTTTATCAATATTGTCCTTCTAATCACTTTGCAATTTGTAGCTTACTTACAAGCTACAAAACTGATGTTGAACGAAAAAGGCGGAAGAAAGCCACCCATAATTAATCGCAGCTAAGTTTCCAATGATACAAGGTTAAGCTAATGACCATAAATTAGCATGTTAGGTAGTTAGGTTTAAATTGTTGCACAGTTAGATTTGTTTTAAATTTAAAAAAAATTAATTATCTGAAATGATCTAGGATTACTAACTCTCTTACTCTATCTAAATCAACTATAAGATAAAAAAGCCAGCACGACATTAAGGGCATTTGGTCTCCATCTCTGACACCATCACTACCTTAGTCACCTTGAAGGTTTCGAGTTTTAACCCTTTTCTTTTCATTTTTGTTAGTATTTTCTTCTTATATTTTTCATATATTGAGGTTTTTATTCTCCCCTATATGTGTTTGTTTGCATCCTTCTCACGTTGAGAACATTGTGTTGTTCAAGTGTGGGGAGGGTTGTGTGTTTTACATTGAGAGTGAATTTTGCATATTGTATGACAATTTGTTAGGTTGCATATTGTGAATTGTGTCAACGTGTCAATGGCTTAGATGGAATGAAATTGAGCATATTTTGAACATAGTCTATTAGGTTGTGAAGAGTCATTAGCTCACAAAATTAGTGAATTGGGTTCTTTGGCTAAATATGCAAGTTAATTAGGATTTAGTGTTAGTTTTTCACCCTCTAAATTGTCACTTTCATTCATAATGTTAGGTCTTTCGATTAAGGTAGCTTTGCTAGTATTTTTTCATAAAAACGAGTAGCTAAAGCAACAGCGTAGGCAATAAATAAGTAAAAATAAAAATGTTTGTTTGTTAATTTTAAATAAATAACTATTCCACTGGCCTTCGGTTTATGAATAGGGCTAGTAGCCAGTTGAGAATGTGATGTAGTTGAGTAACCAGATCGACATGCATTACAAATGTGTGTCTCTGTGTCAAAAGGGTTATAATGACATTTCAACTAAGGAGCTTAATAAAAACATGACTTAGTTGAGTAACTGGGTCGACATTCATCACCAATGTTTTCCTCTGAGTAAAAGACTAGGTCCATGTCCACAAAAAAAAGATTAAATAAAAAGTAAATAAAAAATGTGTTTTCTAATAAAACCTACTGAACTTGTAAATAGCTTGACTTTTCATGAAAACGTACTTAGGAGTAGTTATAGAGTTGAATGACCAAAGAATTATTAATGTGAGTATACAATTAAAAAGGGTGAATAATTTAATAATTAGGTTTTGATTAATATATATGTTTAGTCCAAAGTTCCTAAACGCAGATTGTGCATACTAATGATTTGGAATAGCTTGCATGATTGTGTTTAAAGTTAAATTTATTTCATAAAATTGAAGCTATTGTCTCATTGTTGCATTGTGTGCTTTGTGATTTTTATGTGTTTGTTGTTTTATTTGCTTGAGGACAAGAAAACATTTAAGTGTTGGGATACTGATAAGTGTAAATTACATCATGTTTTAGGGCTTAGTTTGATAAGTGTTTAGATATTAATTCAATCATTTAGTATATGTTTAGGTTAGAATTGTGTTAGTTTGTTTATTAATTGTGTTTTAAGTGTTTTATAGGTTAATACAAGTATTTGAGCTTAAATATTATGTTTTTGAGATACCTTGACGTGTTCGTTCGTGTTTTAGGGTCAACATCAAAGAACAAAGAAGTTTCGGAGACATTCGGGCTGAAACAATGGCCCACGATGGTGACAGAGTTGGACTACGAATGTGACCTACATGCCATGATCGTGACAAAAGCCTAGGATATGACCCACGATCGTGGCTTGCATGCCACGATTGTGACAGAAGGCTCAAATGTGGCCCACGATCATGGCTTGCGTCGCGCAGACGTGCAGATGCTAAAAAATGTCAAGTTTTGAGGGATTTTTTGGACCTTTCAGACCCTGAAAAAACTGGGGCTGCTCAAAGCACAAAGGATATTTAAAGAACAAGAAAAAGAGGCAGAAAGAGTTTTTTGCATCAGCCACCTTGAGAAACCTTAGAGAAAATTCATCGAGAGATTGAGGAAGAGAAGATGGAAGAGAGAAGATGAGAAGAAGTTGACTTAACGTACTTCCCAGATTAGGAGGTTTCTCGACGTCATTATTTCCCATCCTCCATTTCGATTGTATTTCCTGTTTATTTTCAGTTTTATCATTGTATAGAATTGGATTGAATAGTTGATGATAAGATCTAAATGTTGAGACTGTTATAAACTCACCTTTGGAGTTTTATTCTTGAATTAATGAAATCTGATTGTTTTTATGTTTATTGGATTTATTGTGATTTAATTATGCAATTGCATAATTCGATAATAAACTGAGAGGGTGAATCAAATGACAAACGATTAAATTGGGCTAACAAGAGTTAGGTGAGTTAATAGAAATTAGAATTAAATTAAATCATTAGATTGTGCAAAGTTAGATCTTGCATAGGTTTTCGGTAGTTTATTAGAGAACTTCCGAATTAATTAGGGTTTTAGATAAGTTGTAAATCGAGAGATTTTGACCTCTATAATCTGATTAGGGTTTATGATTTAGGGTTAATGGTTATAACTCAAGAGAGAGTAATCAACCCTAGATCGTTTAGAACCAATAATCTAGTAATTCATAGTCAATTAGGTTAGCATTAAGGATAGGTAAAATTCCCCTTCTCTCAATTAGTAATTTCCTTAGGTTGATTTTTGGGTGTGTTGCAATTGCTTAGTAATTAGTATTTCTGTTATTGATTCTTAATTTGATTTGAATGATTGAATTGAGTTATCGTTTTTAGTTTTGTGCAATTTGAATTTTTGTATTTGTTTCTGGCCTTAGATTTTAGGATTAGATTATCCCTCTTCGTGGATCCACACCTTAAGTACTATGCTAACAAACCATGTGCTTGTTGATTATTGAGGGTTAATTAAAAATTACACACATCAAACACCCGATCAACCCACATTATTTGTAACGAGTTTACTTCATTACCCCTTGAGGTGCTACAAATTAATGGCTCCCCATGTCGTGTCCATACAAAATGATTTGGAACAAACCCTTTTCTTAATAAATGGAGGTTCACTTCATCAATCGGAAGAAAACAAATATGTTTGCACTTTTTACATGGATATCTGATCTTTGGGGCATTCATATATGCATGTTGAGAACATGCATAGGGAATAAAAGCTCCAACTCCCTCAACAAACTTAGGATCAATGAAACCAGTGAGTATTAATCGTCTATACATCTAAGATATATCAACATTACTCATTTATACAAAACTGTTATTTAAAAAAGATATTTCATAGTTAGTATCCTTCATTTCCCCTAAGTTTTTAGAACATTTAATCTTTAATTTACATAACATCCCCTAAGTTTTTACAGGCCTCTAACCATTTCTCCTCCATATTGAAAACAACCTATCCCACCATACGAGTTCAAGTATTTATGTTCGAATTAATCACCTACAATTTGATTTCCAAAGTTTTATTTCAAACAAGCACTATAGTACGTGACATTGTTTACACCTGTGAATCGAGAAAGCAAGTTCTCACTGTGACTCCTAGGCTTATGGAATTTTTCATCGATAAGCCTCATAAGAGTTGCATCACAAGTTTCTAGCCTATATACCGTCCTAAGGATTTATTATGCAACGAATTGTCATGCTAATTACATGAATTTCTTATGTTAATACTAAGTTTGAATTAATCACATTGATGTTCAAGCCTACAAGTTAATTTCCAAAGTTTGATTTTGAATAAGCACTATGGTACATGAAATTGTTTACACCTTTCAATCAAGAAAGCAAGTTCTCGCTGTGATTCCTAAGCTCATAGAACTGATAAGCCTAATGGGAGCTGCATCATGGGTTTCCAGCCTATATACCGTCTTAGGGGTTTATTATGCATTAGATCATTCATAAGAAATCAAAATCATTCCACATACAATAAATACTTATGTAACTCATACATCTACTTATCGATGATTCAAACAAAACCCAAACATAAATACTTAAACTATTAAAGAAGAACACAAAAATCATCAATGATTATAAGAATATTATAAACAACAACACAAATACAAAACCCAAACATAAATACTTAGAATATTAAAAAAGAACACAAAAACTCATCAATGATTATAAGAATATTATAAACAACAACACAAAATCAAGACCACCTTTGCATTCACACAAAAACCAAACACAAATACTCGTACTATTAAAGTAAGCATATGGTAGAATTAGTTAGATGACTTACTTGGATGGACAGACAACCACAGACTACAAAGAAGAAGGATGAGGTTAGATGATTAGTGACGCTCTAAAAACACAAAATAGGCCCTGTGAAAAAGAAATTTTAATATTTAATATGATACACTAGTTCAATAGTTTTGTATTTATATTTGTTGCACATAATGCCATTATTAAGAATAAGAGAAAACCTTTGTTTTTGAAAGAAGTAAAAATTTATATGAAAATGTGATCTTTGACTTTCATGGATTTATGTATCAAATTGTTAAGAAAAAGTGAGGAATGTAAGAAGGATAAAAAGCTTCTAATGGATTGGATATTTAACTCTAAATCAAATTATAGGTGATGTTTAACAAGAGTTAATTAATAGATCACATTTTACAAGTATATCACATCTAGTTTTTATTTTTAAAATTAAACCTATGAATATAAAAGAAGCACTTATTCATGAAAGTTAGATTTTGTTTCCTATAAATGAAGACTTGAACTAATCACAATGGCTTGCCAAGTCTTCATGTTTCAATTTAAACAATGCCCATACACAACCTAAAAACTCATCAATCATTGTTAAAGGTAAAATTGTAAAGAACAACATAAAATCGATTTGTAGACATTACTTAGTTGAACAACTTACCTTGATAGATGCATAATGGCAAACTACAAAGAAGACGAATGACGTTGGACAATTCTCAATGTTCTTCAACACAAAACATGACCTGCAATAAAGGCAATTCATGTATTTATGTATTTTTCATATTCTACATATGAACATCATAAAATTAAAGGCAAAATAACAATAATTCACATATAAAGACATAAAAAAGCATGCAATGTGAGTAGCACAATAAATAAGAACAATGACAATAGGAATAGGGGACCCTCTTAAATTAAAGAGGCTAATAAGAAGAACTTATAGGTAACTCAAGTAAAGTTGAGAAATAAAAGATTAAGGAAGTCTTGAGATCATAAGTATGAACTAGTTTAAAGTCTTGAGATCATAAGTATTAAAAGAAATAAACTATACTCTGGGCTCAAAAGTGTGTCAAAAGTATTTAGATGTGTACATAAGTGATACTGATATATTGAAGAATCAATTGTATATTATAAAATCATGTAAGAATGTGTCTATTATTGGCAATCATAACTTAGGTGAATTAAAACATAAGATTAAGATATTAAAAAAGGAGGCTAATTCTTTCAAGGACTTGTTGTCTAAATTCACCAAGGAAGTGAGAAACTAAAAAGCATACTAAGAGCACAAAAAATTCCAATAATAGGTATGAGATTAAATATAATTATGGGCATGCATCCAAATATAATACTATATTTATCAATGGAAAACATTTTCATATTGAATAACCTTTGCCTAAGATGAAATCAAACATAGTGCGTCAATATCTAAGAATACATGTAAATCATATACATATGCTTCACCCATTAGGCCTTACTCTAAAGGCAATTCTTATAAATTCATGTATGGTTAAAAATTTAGGCATAAAGCTCAGTATTATCAGGAAAAGAATAGTTATAAATTCTATGCAAAAACATAAGGTAGCATGCAATCTCATTCACAATCATCTAGGACTCAACATTATTTTAGAAGCAAAAATCATGCTCCTACATATAATAGGCCTTATATTAAACATGAGTTCATCGCACACATTTTAGAACTATATCACATCTAGTTTTTATTTTTAAAATTAAACCTATGAATATAGAAGAAGCACTTAGTCATGAAAGTTAGAATTTGTTTCCTATAAATGAAGAATCAAACTAATTTGAGAGATGTAAAGTGTAGAATTTAGTACCTAACTAAGAGAGATGTAACTTTGGAATTTCAATTTAATTTTAAGACCTAATATTTGCTATAGGTATTGAATTTTTTTTTCAATCCCCATCCCCTAGGTAAGACGATTAATTAATGTACATTATAAACTAATTCTAAACCTATAGTATAAACATGCCAAATTCGTATCTATCCTTTGTTTTTCCATGCCTTGAATGATTTATCTCGTTTATTTGCTTTTAGTTCTAAAACTAATCAACTTATACTTACTTCACCATCATCATTACGACTTTTTTACCTAAAACACGTTTTAACCTTCTATTATCGTTAACAATTAAGATTCAGGAAACCATATATATCCTAGTTCAATTATGTATCTGTTATAAAAGTATACTATTTGAATCCTATCCACAATATATTTGATTCTATTTATCTTACCATATTAAACACTTTATAGGCATAATAAATTCATCCCTAACTATTAACAAAAACACTAGTACCTTGCATTCTTCACCAACAGTAACACGTTCAAATGCATAATGAACTACTAACACCTAAAATATTCTCAGAAAACACAAACGAAATCAACCAAAACTGAAAACAAAACCTTCCCTAACAACAAGAAGAAGAAAAATGAAAAATCAAGTGGAAGGGAGGAATAACTAACCTTGATGAATGACTAATTGAAGAAAGTGACGATCACAATGGTGTATAACTGGAGAACACTAGAAGATGACAACAACGAGGTTAGAGGGAAATGCTTTCTGAATTTTTTCATAGACTAAATGAAACGTGAGAAGGAGTGATTGACCTGTGTTAAAATGTGATAAAGAAACGATGTCATTTGTGGTTAAACAAACGATGTCATTTTCCTTCAATTTAAAATAACAACCTGACATCGTTGAACTTACCGATGGAACAAACATTCTGTCGGTAAATTACCGATAAATAGAAAATTTTTCAATTAATTTTGTCAGTATTTCTTACTAGAAATCATTAGCGTCTATTTTTATGATGACTTTAACTGATCTGCCGCTTACTTCCGTCAGCAAATGTTTCACCTCCTCCTGTATTGATTGAGTTTTTTTTCCGTTGCAAAGCACCCTTTTTCTTGAAAACTATACTAACGAAAAGCATGTTTCGTCAGTAATGTACTGTAGATTTTTTTCCGTCAGTAATTTACAATTTTCTTGTAGTGAAATGTGGTATAACTAACAAATCTCATATCAAAAAGGATAGAAGAGGTGAAAGATTTTATAAACTTATATAATATAACTAGTAATCAACATTTAAATAGCTATCTTTTAGTATATGATTCCTTTAGGTGTGAATTAGAGTTGTTTCTAGGTTAGTATTAACTTGAGTTATTATAGATTGTGTTAGAGGTTCCCTCCACTAATACGATATTAGGTTAAGGACTAGCCAAACTAAAGTTAATTAGCTTATGAGACTAAGGGATGATAAGGATGAGTTAATGGTGACAATCATGACCAATGAGTGGCTCCTCACAAGTTTCTAGTCAAAAAGGAAATAGGAATGAATCAATTCCACATTGGAAAAGGAGCAAAACTTTTAATATGAATATGCAGATTGAGCCTTGATAATAAAATACAAAAATAAAAAAAGAAGATCGTGACATACACAAGAGATATGGATGTTAAATCTCATATCAAAAAAGAGAAAAGAGTGAAATGTTTTATAAAATATAAATACTAATAAGTTTTTATCTAAATTTTTATATTTTTTGTTCTTTTAATGTTAAATGGAATTGTTTTTATGATAACTTATGTGACATTTTGAAAGGACCCGTACTGGAGTTTCCCTTCCAGAACCCGATTGGAGCCCTCCCGATGACCCCATAGTAGCCCTTTAATCGATATCTGACTCGACCGAAGGGTTCCCGTAAAGCCAAGCCTTTCAAATATTTAAAACCTTTTATACTTTAATAAATAAAAGTGAGGAAAGTAGTAGGAAATTTTTGTTTTAATTCATTTTATTGAAAATTTTGGCAGCATAATGACTGTATTTTGACATTCCTAAAATTTTCAAAAGCCCTGTAAAATTTCAAAATACTTTTATATTCACACCAATTTCTTAACTGCAAATTTTAGACTTCAAGTCTACTCACAAGCAACCCAAAACAAATAATTCTCAGCAATCACTACAATAAACTTTAAAAAGCTAAAACATATTCATGCATTTCATTTAAAAGCCTTTATAAACATCCATTCTTTATACGAATGTAAGTATCAAAATGAGATAAGCACAACAGCACCTGACGATATAATTATTCCTGCAACGGAGTCCCAATTACTGTAGCACCTATACGCATACCTAGGGTAGTTTGTTTAAAAACATAAAAATAAGAGTAAGCTAAATGAGCTCAGAGAGTTTAATTAGTTTACAAAAAAAATTGAACTTTTCATAACAACATAAGTGCAATATTCGCATACAATCATAAAGCTTATGGTAAAGCATTTTCCATAACAATTTATTCGTGCATCATAACAATTGGTACTCAAATAATATTTCGTAAAACACAATTTCAATTTTTCTAAAATATTATTTCGAAAGGCTTTTTTTGAAATTAAACTCATCATATAAAACTTTCCATTCCTATTTTTCCTTAACCAATAAACAATGGTGGCAATAAGTTTTATGAAAACTTTAATGCCAAAAATAAGTCATCCACTAGAATTAGTATCATATGGTGCCCCTTAAATCGCTTTTAACATAAATAATGGCGGCATATGACTTTCTCTATTCAACATAGCTCACCACTAGTTTCTTAAAGTCAGGGAGTTGGTTCTGCATCGCTTACCTGCAACTAGTTAACCACTATTTACGGAGCTAGTTTTGCATCGCTTACCCGTAATAGGTTAACTGCTATATATCAGTAGTTACAGAGTTGGTTCTGCATCGCTTACCTGTAACAAGTCACAGAGCTGGCTCTACATTGCTTACCTATGACTGGTTAACGACTATTTATGGAGCCGGTTCTACATCGCTTACCCGTAATAGGTTAATCACTATAAATATACTGGTATAATAACATGTATATAGCCTAGCGGTGTACCATAGCCAAAAAAACTTTTACATTTACGACTCATTTTATTTTCTAAATCAAGTATGAGAGAATTCATAATTAAATTATTTCAATGTAACTCCCAGTCATATAAAATTTAACTTTCAAATTAAAACTCATATATTGCCAAAGCATACACTTATGCTAGCAATATTCACTTATAAAATATAATTTGCATAAAACTTAGCATAATTATTCATTTCACGGTCAAATGAAAATCATTTGCATAAACTCAATTTAAAGTACAGTCACAACTTGCTAGTCTCCATAAATAGAAACATTTGCATAAAATCAATTTAAAGAATACTCACATGTCATCAATTCTTTTGCAAAGAATTTAGTCGTATAAAACAATTAAAATGCACTCACTACTTGCTAGTTTCCTTTTCACCACTTTGAAACCCTTCAGTTGGCTTCGTTTTTTGATCTAAAAATCTAATACAAATCCATTCAACTTTTTAATACATTTTTCAATCAAATATACCATAAACCATATCAACTTCATTACTTTTCATACACACTCCATATACTAATTTTTCACCAAAAAATAACATAACACTTCATTTAATAATTCCAATACCACAAACATTTAATAATTCCAATACCACAAGTTCACTTAATGACCATCCTTAATCACATTCACATGGTCATTACATCATGACCATGCTTTTATACCAAAAATGTCTTTAAGGCTAAACTTAACTTATTACACATTAAACTCTTCCAATTCAACTCCATTTCATTTCTAACACTTAAAAATCAATCTAAATTCACTTCCATGACATTTTAATACACATATTTAAGCCATAAAATGTTAGTAACAACATTTTACAAAATCAAGCTCTCTAGGAAGAATTTCAACCAAAACCAATTCCAAATCAGTTCTTTTAATTTTCTTTACTTCATTAGCATCAAAATAATGCTATGAACATCATAAAACATTAAAATAGAATTTTGGATCATAATACATTAGAACCCTAACCTTGGCTAAAAACTCATCTAATCATTTCCATAGTTTTTCTTTCATTTATTCATCATTAAACTAACTTCCTAATGTCATTCATTACTCGTAAATCATCAAATAACAACATTAGACACTTTAGACAATAGATCTCACCTTTTACCAAGTTTGACCAAGGTTCCATACACTTGATTCACGTGATTTTCTTCTCCCAATTGCTTCAATTGCAGTAAAACCTTGATATTACATGAAAAGGGTGTAAATCACACCATCAAAATGAAATCTAACCTATAACCTAACAAATCAAAATTTTCAACAGGATTAGTAAGCTTACCAACCAAATTTCTTCTTCTTTTTCACTTGAATGACTATGGAACTTTATTGGATGCTTGATTGGAGGTAGAAGAGCGTGAAAAATGGTTAGGATCACTTCACTTTGACTTAGTCGTTGCTCTCTCTTCTCCTTTCTCTTTTCTTTTCTTTTTCTCTCTTTTTCTACGTTTCTCTCACCGATGGCCAACCACCAATGTTTAAAGAAGATGAAGTCTTGTTTAATTACAAGTTTGCCCCCCATTTCCATTATAATTACACCTTTATCCTTAATAACATCTTATAATTACAACTTTACCAAAATTACTCAATTTTACACTTTTACGCATGCCACTTGTCACCATTTAATTGGCTCTCTCCTAATGACTCATCAATCCACTAACTTCTTGTAAAAATACCAAATTGCCCTCTAATGAACATAAAAAGACCAAATTGTCCTTTAATGCATTTAATTCACCAACTAACGAATTAAATCTCGAAAATATTTCACAACTGTCTTATCATCAAATTGATTGTGAAATACTCTAATTAGTGTCAAAACTTGTTGATTGGATGTTTTTAAAAATTTCGAATGGGTTTAAAATCATCAATACCTATTACTTTCCAAAAGAAGCATTTTAACCCTAAACTTTCACTACAAGAAAATTGTGTAATAGCAACGGAAATATACCGATGGAAACGTTTTCGTTTGTAAATTGCAACGAAAATTTCGATACCGTCGGTATGTTACAAGAAAATTGCGACGAAAAAGATTTCCGTTGCTAGATTTGGAGGGAAATATTCGCGAAAAATTGTAGCGACGGAAATATACCGATGCATAGAATTTCGTCTGTAAATTGGGACGAAATCTATTTTTGGTCGGTAAAGTTGTCGAGGGGAGTGGTTCGCCGACTGAAAAATTCCGTCGATATTGTATAAAAAGTTGTCGTGAAATTATGTTCAGAAGATTAATTTCACGATGACATTTTTAACTATACCGACGGAATTATTTCGTCGCAAAAATTAATTAAAATCAACCTCCTCCCTCCCCTCTTTTCTCCTCACGCCCGACTCTCTCTCCTCTTTCGTTCTCTCCTCTCCTCCGGCATTTTTCCTCCTCCGTTGCCCTCCGACCAACTGCTGCGTCTCCGGCTACCCTTCCTCGCCCTCTTCTCCGGCGACAACAACCCTCTATCGTCTCTCCTCTTCCACTGCCGAAG
>JAOTBA010044895.1:0-13880 GCA_025629845.1 Erythroxylum squamatum
CTCCTATTAACATTACCCAAATCAAAAATTAAACACCACTAATTCCTCATTTAATTTCATTTAATAAATCAAATTTCTAAGAAAAGTCCGGGGTCCAACAGTAGTGGACCGATTAACTAAGTCGACCCATTTCATACCAGTACGGGAGAACAATACATTAGACCAGTTGGCTCGGAGATATGTGATTGAGATTGTGACATTGCATGGAGTTCCAGTGTCTATTGTATTAGACAGGGATCCCAGATTTACTTTGAGATTCTGGAAGAGCTTATAGTTAGCTATGGGCACACAGTTGAATTTCAGTACAGCATTTCATCCTTAGACAGATAGACAGAGTGAGAGAACTATCAAGACTGTTGAGGATATGCTCAGAGCATGTGTATTGGAGTTTCAGAGAGCTTGGGATCAGTACATACCATTGATTGAGTTTGCTTATAACAATCATTATCATAGCAACATTGGGATGGCACCGTATGAGGCGTTGTATGGTAGAAAATGTCGATTGCCTCTATACGGGGATGAGGAAGGTTTAAGAATGATTAAAGGTCTAGAACTGATACAGAATACTGTAGAGAAGGTGAAATTGATCAGGAGTTGAATAAAAGCGACTTAGGATAGACAGAAAAGCTACGTGGATCAGTATAGAAAGGATATGGAATACAATGTTGGAGATAGAGTGTTTTTGAAATTGTCGCCTTGGCGTGGTGTACTGAGATTTAGTAAAAAGGGTAAATTAAGCCCGAGATACATTGGTCCTTATGAGATTCTAGAGAGGATTGGACCTTTAGCATATGAGTTAGCTTTGCCTAACGAGATGTCTCAACTGCATAACGTGTTTCATGGAAGTATGTTAAGAAGATACAAATCTGATCCTACTCATGTATTACCGGCTTAAGATATTGAGATTGATAGCAATTTGAGTTATATTGAGGAACTGATCAAGATATTGGGTTATAAGACAAAGCAGCTGAGAAACAGAGTGATTCCATTGGTGAAATTTTGTTAGAGAAATCACTCGACTGGGGAAGCAACATGGGAAACTAAGGATCATATGAGGCGATAGTACCCCTACCTATTTGACTATTCAAGTAAGAATTTCGAGGACGAAATTTCTGTTAAGAGGGGAGAATTGTAACATCCTGTTACTTGAATTAAGATTAAAATGGTGTTTATTAGAGATTAATAAGAAATTAGGAAGCATAATTCACGCTTATGCATAACGTGACATGCACACACACACACGCGATATTATTGATTTTGCACATTATAATTATTTGTACATGCATTCATTGACATTTTCGGTATAATTGATTGTTAAAAATGCAATTAAAATGTGAATTGTGAATTATTTGAGTTGAAAATTTATTTGGAGAGTCAAACTATTATTTTGAAATTTTTGGTTAATTTTAGATATTTCCGAAAATTTTGGGATATTTTGGACCAATTATAAAGTGGCACGTGTCAATAATATATATGTGACAAATGGTTTGTATCTGTGGTGATAAGTGACTGATTGGGTTGAGTGACACGTGAAAATACATGCAAATAGCCACAAAGTTGGTTTTGAGTAAGGAAAGAATTACTGTAGCTTCTGTCTTTCGCTGAAAAGAACACCCAGCACCGAAATCCTCTTCTATGTTCTTCATTTACAAATATTGAATCATTGTGTGTGATTGAGTTATCCTTACTGCTGGGAAGAATAGTTGAACCAAGTAAGTAGTTTTGATGGTATTTTTACGGCGATGAAGAAATATGTGTCTCTGTTATGGTTTAGAAGATTACGTATATAGTTGATGTACTGTTCATGCATGAAAATATACGAAGTGTTAACAGAGGTGAATTTGAATGAGTTTAAAATTAAGGGAAAAACTTAAGTGATGTAGTGTTATGGGATAAAGTATTTAAATGCAAAGTTTTTAAAGAAAAGAAGTTGCTGCTAAAAATGAGTAATACATAAAAATGAAAGTGCAGGAATTAGTGTTTATCCAAATATGCTCTGTTTTTGGTGTTAGTGTATAGTCTTACGTTTTGATATGTTGTGTACGATTTTGAACTGTTATATGAGTTAAATGAAGTGAAAGTGATAATGAAAGTGAAAAGATGTGCACCTGATGATAGTATAAGAATTGGAAAATTTACAGTAGAGGGAAAATGTGAGTCAAACTTGTTTAAAGATTTCACTGGATATAGAAATGTAGAAGGGATGGTTTAGAAGTGAGAAGATTAAAAAAAAGAAAAAAAAAAGAAAGAAGAGAAGAAGAGAAGAAGTACAGTTCGGTGAAGAAGATGAAGATTTACGTTCTAGAGAGAGAAAAGGTGATGGTTTGCATGTGTGAGTTTGTAAACTAGAGTATTTTACTGAACAACTTTAAGTCTGTTGGCTATAACTCTTCCATATGACCTCCAAATGACTTGAAACTTAAACCAATGGATTCCTAAGACATTTTTCTTTCTCTCCATAAAAATTTAGAGCTATCTGGATTAATTTGAAAATGATTGATAGGTTGAAAGTGTGGAAATCTGCTGTAATGTCATAAACTGGAGAATTTTTCATGAACATGCTTCGGTATTCTGATTATAACTTGATCTGTAGATTTCTGAATGAGTTGATTCTTGATTCCGAATTAACTAGAGACATATGTATACAACCTTCTTAAAGAAGTAGAATTTTAATTCTGTCTCTAAGATTTTAAAAATTGGCATATAACTGAGTCTTAGCTTAGGTTGTAGCATTACCAGGGATAGAAATCATGTCCTGTGGTTATTGAATAAACTATATTGATATAGGCTGAATTAGACTGAGGTGTCTTCACCAAAGTTGTACCTTATTCTCTTAGATTTAAATTGGTATAAAGTTTGTAATTTTTGGATGTTGGAATTGAGAGATATGGGTTGTAAAACTTGAATATATGATCTTGCTCTAGCCAAAATTTCACATGTACACAGTCTGTGGTATTTTGAGCATAACTCATTGAATAATGAATCAAATTGAATGATCTTGGTATCAATAGAGAAAGAGAATAATTTGTTAAAAGGAAGTGTTACAAATTCCTTCACTTTTCTGATGAAATTAATTGTGCAAACTGGGCCCGAAAGTGTACCTTTAAACAAATATGAGTTAATCAATGGAATGTGGATATCCAAATGATTATTGTGACAAAATAAATGAAAAAATCCGGAATTGTCATGAACATGCATTGTACATATTTAGTATACATGAATGTGCATTAATGAATACAAAATTGTGCAATATTGTGATATGTGTATGTATTGTATGTATAGAGGAGCGTGTTGAGCGACAACACCCAGATATTGCCGGAACTTCAAAGGAATAACTGTTTGGAGCATATTATGAGTAACCTAAGATGGTCTCACCTTATTGTTTTATACATTATTGAACCGTACTGCTATCTTATTGAATTGTACTGTATTATGCTAATTGTGTACTAGATTCCGGACAGTATTTGTCCAAGGCGATTTGATACATGAAAATGATATTGGAAGTGTTGATTGAATGTGAATGCGTCTGCCTAAATGATTTTTTGATTCTCAACTGAAAAGTTGAATGCCAGACTTAGTCCGATGACTACTGTTATTGTGATTGATATTATGACTGTTAAACTATCATAATACTTGCAAACGAAAATGATTGAATTTGATTAGTGAATTATGGCACGCATTTCATTTCCAATGCATGTAATATAAAGGAGTTGTGACTGATGTTGCTACTGATACTGTTACTGATAAGAGCTTTAAGCTCCCGCATATGTAGGTCGAGCCGATGGCTCACTGTGATCAATGAGTCAATGAGTCACAGATTGACTGACTGAGCCCGATGCTTCAGGATACTGTTAAAAGCACACAGTCATAACAAGATAAAAATGAAAGTGAGTATCATATATATAGCATTTGCATATGATTTGAATTCGTTGAATGATTTGCAAAGTTGTGTGAATGTTATTATATGATTGCACTGTTTAACTAAGAAATGATTTATTTGTGATAGTACTTGATACTTGTCAAGTGGATTTGAACTGTATGATTACATGCTATAGTTGATCTTGTTTTATGACATGAGTGAACCATCGAGGATGGTTACTCTACTGAGTTCACAAAACTCATCAAAATTGCACCGTTACTTTTCAGGTTTGAGAGTGAGACGACCTAGCTTCTAAGACTTTGTAAAAGCATATTTTGTGTAACTGTTACATTCATTTTTTGTCTTAGAGGTCGGTCAGCTGGGATTGAGGACATAGTTGTTTCTTTCATGTTTATTGTATGCGGTGTACACTGAGTTGTTTATGCTCATAGGATAATGTTGTAAAACATGGAAGGTATTGTATTATATGAAACAATGTAAATTATGGATTTAATATAATGTGATAACATTTTGGGTTTAGAAAATATGTGATTGATGGTTTAGTGTATGATACCATGTTATGTATAGTGAAGGTGAGATAGTTAACATGTCATTTCTGTCAAGCATGTACACGTGTATCCGATGGACGCATGTGCATATGGGAGTTGGGAATGGTGTGTTACAGTGAGGGTATATTACAAGCCTTATATAAGCTCCATGGATTCACACAAAGTAAGTTAAGATCTTATGACTTATATTAATCCCCTTTTATAGTTGATTTAAATATACTGTAAGAGTCATGCGTTATGATATTAATTATATAGTGACTATTTAATCACTCCAAACTGATTTCCTTTTGTTTTTACTATTTAAATTGACATTTGTGCTTTAAGCTTCTTGCCCTCAATTATCATCTAGATAACGAACTTTACGATTAAATTCGTTGGACCCCATATGGTTTGACATTTTATCAATGTATCCTTTGACTTTTAAAAACTATTAATAAGCCCCTTATTATTTTGGTTTTATAATAACTATCCCTCTATTGTTAACTCCTATAAACTTTAACTTTTTAAATCCAAAACATCACTATTTTTGTTATGTGGCACTATATGCAGACCCACGTATTGAATTACATCAAGTAGGTTTGTTTAATAATAAATATGATATCACATGAAGCAAAAATCCTCTATCAAGGTATCTAGTCATGAACCACAAAATGATGGTGAAGACATCTTTCTAGTAAAGATCAAGGTGGAGGGAAACCCTAATCATATTGGAGAGAAAATTTGGGTGGAATTTGTTAGAAATAAAAATTCAAAGTTGAAAGAAAATGAGGTAGGATTTGTTAGGTCTTATTTTCATTTCAACAATCCCCTCTTATTGGTAATTTGAAACTATCATAAATCTTGAGCTTCCATACTAATGCCTGACTAACTTCGTTCCATAATAATCTTTTATTCTTTTGTATGCTTAATCTTTATTTTTGTGAAGCAATTTAGATATTTCAACTAATAAATATGGATCTTCTATTTAAGTATGGCCTACAAATGATTGTCTTTGAAAATATCTAAATGTTTATATGCTTGGTTCGATTGGTTATCTGAAATAAAGAATGAGCCTAACATTTATCTATAAAATTTTATAGGAGTGTTGTTTCTCCTGGAGGGTTTCAACTACTTGGTACAATTGCATCCTTAGCTAGATAGTGGAATGGTCATTCCTACTATAAATAAGAACAATGGCAATAGAAAGAAGAATGCCATACCATTTTCCTCTAATATTACAAAGAAGAATGTAAAGGCAACAAATTTTTCTTGAATTCATATTTGGTTTCTGTTTGCAATAATATATTGCTATAACATTTAAGGTATTCTATTTATACTATGAATTTTATTTACATTTTCCTTTTATAATTGGTACCCTCCAATTCTTTTAATGCATGTTTGTGTACATCTTTGATTGTTAACCTTTTTTATTTATATGTTCATTTTTTGAGAAATTGAAAAATTCATTAGAAAAATACAAATTCTTATAGAGTTTAGGTTGATCCTATTCTTGCAATAAACCTATGGTTATAGTATATGATTGACAACTCACTACTTATATAATAACACAATTCAGATTCTCTTAGCCATCTATGGATAAATTTTTACTCCAAAATAGTACGTATTTGATTGCTTGTCTCAATTTCCATTTACCACCTTCCATAACAAGTTCCATTTTTGTTGGCTCTATGTTCCTTTACTTACTATGTATCAATATTTTAGAGCTAAGGCTTCAAGCTGGGTGCTTTCATATTTCTTTTTGCTTTCTCGTCCACTCCTTTCCTCTTTATCTTCATGTATGCTCGCATGTTCTGTCTTTTGTAGGCTATTATTTAGCATGGATGCTTTGAAAAATAAGTTGTTCACCATTCCTCTTGGTTTTGATTGGAGAAAACTCCATGAATTGCCTTTTCTTCCTTTTATAATATAAACAATAATGGTTTTAGAAGCAGATTTTGGAATTGTATGCATGTTTACAAATACCCTACTTAATGCTGAATACCATTTAGAAGTAATTTTTTCCTTAATCGAGCCTTAAGCTTCATTATTAGTTGATCACTACTATCGGCTAAACTAATTAAAATTCTAAAGTTCCTTTCATTCTACATAGCATATATAGTGTATCCTAGAGCTAGCAAGCTAGTGGATTTTAGTGGGATGAGGAGATAATATAATTGAGGATGGCCTGAAACTCATAACTTTATGACCCTAAGGGATATAGGAACTTAACAGCATTCCAAGTGCCTTTGTAATAGTAGCATAAGAAGAATAAATGAAGCAAGGATTCAGGTCTTAGTTACTCTCAAGGAATTTACCATATGAGAACATATGATAAGATAATGTCACATTGTGTGCATCATAATATAGAAACATGTAATATGATTTTATTAGCAATATGCATAATTCTCATCAATTTAGTTGTACAATGAATTTGCAATTATTTGGCAGGACAATTATATACTACATATGATGTGAAAGCTATAAAGCATATTGTTTTATTTGTTATGCAAGAACTGAATCTTACTTTGCTATATAATATCTAAATCTTACTTTGTTTTATTGCTTTAGGCTTGTATTGCTTTGGTATATAGGGTTTGAACAATTTTTCTTTTTGTTCTACATTTTGTTTGAGAAATGTTTAATACTTCAGATCTAAGAATTATGTTTGAATGTTTTTATGGTGGATGCTTCAAATTAAAACTAGAAATAACATATAAAGGTGGTGAGAAAGATTCTTTTTAGTTTTGGGGTAGATGAGATTCCACTGGTTAATTTTATGCTCAATGTTAAGAGTTTAGGATGTGGAGAATCATGGTATTTTATCTATAGATTCCCATATGAGTCATTTAAAGATTATTAAAGGCCATTACAAAATGATAATGATATGAGAAACTTCATATAAGTAAATGAAGAAAGAAAACTAAAATTAAGGTTTACATAAATCAGAATAAACTGAATATGGAATGGAATTTACTGTCTATGTTGTCAATCTCAATAGGCATTATATAGTGCTTTGTGAAGATAAGTAATGATAGTATCTAATTGATTTTAGTGCTCTACCACATGATTTAAAGAGTTAAATGGCTATACTCATGCTTAGAATCTTCTTTACATTCTCTTTTAGGATTTAAGAGTATCTTGACTAGTTTATTTTTTCCTGTTTTTTTAGAGAACTTATTTAAATGGTCTCAAAACCTTAACAGCCTTTGTGCCATGTGTATTTATTTAAAACATAGTTTGTTCATTCAATTCTTATTTATCATTTCTTAAATAATTGTAACATTAATTTTTGGTTTGGCATTTAATTCCTAAAGTATATAACTACATAAACCAATATAAAATAGATATAATAGCTTATTATTTGTGTTGCTTGAGTATAACAATATGGTAAAACAAATATTGGGTTTTACATGGAGCATAGGACATAAAGAATCCTAAAATCAAGTTTTATTTATCATATCATAGTAAAGTAAGTACCAGAATAGTAATGAACTTACATTTCATAAAATTTTTATTTATAGTTGTGTTTTCTTTATAATATTTATGCATTTAGTATGCAATTACGTGTATAGATTACAATAGCTACAAAATGATTTGAAAGTGGAGGTTGTGGTAGGTGGAGTATGCAATAACATGTCCGTACATATTGCAATTATGTATTGTATGCCCATTTGCAAAATTCTTGAGCAAAAAAGAACCCTGGAAGGATATTTTTTAAATGTTCGAAATATAAGATAAAATTTATGTATAGTTTAACTAATATAAAAAACCATTATAACAAAATTATAACTATTTATTTTGTTTATTATAAGGAAACAAATTCTGCAATTTATTCGAGTAGTTTAACAAAAATTACTTTAAGAAGTGTAGATGTCATAAATAGCTTAAAAGAAAGGAATATATTACTAGCTTGTAATCACCAAAAGGGAGATGATATTAAACTTAGTTAGGAATGGTATTTGATGATATTGTTTTGAAATATGTTTGGTGATGTTATTAATATTTGTATGTACAAGTAATTGGAATGAGTTTAGGCTTTGTTTAATGAGAATGAGTTGTAGCTCTATTTACTAAATTAATGAGAATGAGTTGTAGCTTTATTTAATACATATGTGTTTGAAAAAAAGGACAAAACTAGATATTGGCATATACAATGTAAGGTCCCAATATATATCTTAGAAGCATTATCGTATGTCTAGGGTATATTAAGAAGTGAACATAAATAATTAAGTGTATCTAAATATAGTAAAGGACATAATGGTAATTAATTTAAAAAGGGGTAAATAGGTAATTTCGCCATTTAGGCATGGACATGAATAATTATATGTGAAATATGGACTAGAATGAAATCAATTGATGACTTTATATGTCAATGTGGGAACTAAACGAAGAAGAAGGACTAAATATACAATTTTTCCAAAAATCAACAAATGGACTAATGGGATTGAAACATGTGTCTAAGACTAGAAACTTCACGAAAAACGAAGTAGAAGAGTGGGGAGAGGGACATGTATGTAGGGTTTTTATTTTCTCTTCTCATCTCCCCTTGATTCCTTTTCTTTAATCACATCACTTTGCATAAGGAATCAAACTAATTCTAGGTGAAAATCAAGGTAAAAGTTAGTGGTTTTCTTCTCATCTTCTTCTTTTCTTGCTCTGCTCAAGAAGAGTTGGAATTATAAGGTTGGAATTAGGATTGAGATATGTATTTGTGGTGTTTCTAGTTCGTAAATCAAGCAAAACAAAAGGATAAGAGAAGGGAAAGCATTATAAGAAGAGCTAATTGGCAAATTTCAAGGTTTGGGACCATACTTTGTTAATTTCTGTATCTGTGTATATTTGAATGTCTACAAAGATTGATTTGGACATAGAATGGTGGCTGGAATGAAGTTTTGGTGTTACTTTGCATGATTGGGTTTAATATGAGAACAGAGAGTCATGTTTAGTGAAATTCTGTCTAAAGTTCTGAGTTCACTTGAGCTAGTCTTATTGTTTTGGCCATAACTTGGCCTATAGACCTCTAAATTGGGTGATTCCAATAAGAAATGGAACTTAATACATATCACTAAAAATATCTAGTATGATATCTAGGCCTAATTCTGGCTTTATGATATTAGAAGTTGAGATCGAAAATGATGAGCTGATGTTGCCTTTATATTGGAGCAGCTTGTAATGTTTGGTGCTTATCTCATTAATTAGAAGTCAAAATGGCCTAATATTTGATGATACGGAAATTAGAGATATAGAGGAACAAATGTTTAGAAGACCTCAAGGCCTAAGTGGAATGTTTTCTATGTGAAAATTTTGGAAGAAGTGGAGAACATCGTGTAATTTGCTTTTGGATTGTTTTGGTTGCCCATTTTAGACCCACCTTGTGCTTAACCCAATTTGTACTATTTTGAGTTTTTGACTTCCATTTTTTTTACTAAATCATATCATAAACTTTTTTAATGTTTATGAAACATTGCAAGCACCTAGAAATAAATGAAGTATGACTTATTATATGTGAATGGGACGATTAAACATTGAAATTTAAGATTGAATATAAAGCATGCTAAAGGAAATTTACATGTATATAGATGATTTATATGCATATTTATTGCTTAGTATGATCATACAAGTTTACATAAAAATTTTATAATTTCAAATGAATATCATATGACTTGTCAATATATTAATAATGAAATTGGTAAATAATTAAAGCAAAATGTTACATTGCTTGCTTCATTGTCTTGGTGTTGGATAGACAGGCATGCCTATATGGTTATAGTGCAACTACTATAGTTTGAAACCATTGGTGTCTTCATTTCGAGACTATAGTGTCTATACAGTTTGATACCTTCAGGTATCCACAGTTTGATTTCTTTAGATATCCTCATCTCAAGTTATCCACACCCACAGGAATGTGAAAGCCTAATATAGAAAGGAAATTAAATAGTTATAAATAAGAGAAACAACATGACAACAAGAATAATTTGTATTTATGAGCTTTGAAAATCAATATTTGGCTTATAGTGTGAATTTATGATATATGGATAATATGTTGAAGCATATTTGCATTATGTACCTTGGTTAATTATGCCACCATTGTTTATACGAGTTTATGATATTCATGAATATGTGTGTGCTTGGCGGATGATTGCTGTAAGTGGTCATCCAAACTATGTGTTTTCCCTCTAAGCTTTCAAACTTAGTACGAGTGTTAATCTGTGTAGGTCCAAGTAATAGGAGTAAGGCATAGGGATCATCTGTAAGGACCAAGGCCAACCGTCAGAAGTAAAAGTACCTTTGGATGCGTCTTTTGATTAAATAATGGTTGTATATGTAATAAAGGAAATTGTAGTTTCTTAACAATTTGTAATTAAGAATTTAAGTTATGTGTAATATCTCTTTTGGATTACCATATAAATGTGATGATGTAACACTACTTTTAAATGATAATGTTAAGGGATATGAAATTTTATGTATATATACAACATTGAAAAGAAAAATGAGCGATGACAATCCCTATAATTGAATAGAATTGTATGTCATGATTGTATGTACAGGAATTTGGATGCCAAGTGTGCAGATGGTTGTAAGTTTCGTATAGGGGGTGTTACAATTTGTGGTATTAGAGCCAGGTTTAGGTAGTTTGGCTAGTAAAAGTCTAGTGATGTGTGATATGGTTTGGTTTTTATGTTGGTCTAATGTAGATGTCCTTGTTTTCTTATAGATAATAGAGATGGAAAACTTCGCGAAGTTCATGAGGAATTAGCCGATAGTGTGGTGGGGAGAGATCAATTAGTTTTGGGTCCTTCTAAGCCTCCAAGGGGTGAAATACTGGTACCGTCAGTACCTAGGGAGATATTTATAAAGCTCTCCTATGATATGTTGAGATAGAAGGATAGAATGACAGTGCCTAAAGCTCCCATAGAAGCTTTGAGAAAGTATAGTATGGAAGATTTGTGGGCATGAATCTAGAAGAATTCGATAAAGCAGAATATTGGTTAGAGCGGACCTAAAGGGTTTTAGAGGAGATCAAGTGTCTACCCGAAGAAATGGTTACTTGTGCTATCTCTTAGCCTATGATTGGATGAATTTAGACCATCTGCATCTTCAGCAACCTAACCCTCTAACTTGGGATTTCTTTACCCAAGAATTCAAGAAGAAGAATGACATAGAAACTTATAAAGAAGCTAAATAGAAGCAGCTTTTGAATTTGAGAAAAAAACCCTATCTGGGGATAATGCACATATCAGGTGATATTTTTCCTTAGCGTTTAGTTGTGAGTTTCTCCTGTCAACATTAATCCACACTTTTACATTATCAAAATTAGGAATTGTAGATCCAACTTTAATTGCTTACCATACTTTGATATCTACAGATTGGAGATATATGGTCATTCTCTCTTTCTAGTATGAGTATTTGTTTCCATCGAAGTAAGGAGGCTTTCAGACGGATTGTCCTTCAAAACTTCTTGGATTGTTTGTCATGATCTATCACATGCTGTAAAACACAAAAATGTGAAACTTCGCTCTGATACCAAATGATAAAGCAAACACAAGCAAGAAGGGGGTGAATTGTGTGTGAAAAAATGTATTTTTTGCAAGTTACTTTCAGTTCAAAAAGAAATGATAGGAGCTTATATATAATTAAAACAGTAGGAGCTTGTTGTGCAATAGGATCCTATTTTAATGGAAAGAGCCTGTTAAGCGATAAAAAGCTTGTCAAACGACACAACCCTACTAAACGAAAAGTTTTGTTAAAAATAATTTAAAACAGAAGGTGCCTGTTAAAGCTAAAAAGAACCTCTTGCAAATTGAAAATAGGAGGCTGTTACAATGTGAAGGAGCCTTTTGTAGAAATAAACACACATATAATATAATGCAGAAATTTAAAAGTCAAGAAAAGAGAGAGAGAAGGACGCAGTCGATTTATACTAATTTGACTTACAACCTAAGCTTACGTTCAGTCCCCAAGTATTCAACTTGAGTGTTTCACTATAATATCAAGTAGTAATTTGACGAATGTCTCCACGCTCACAAATTAATATTTTTCAACGTTCATCTACCTTCCACACTAGTAGTATTTTGCTAGCCTCTTGAAGCTCTCAAATAAAAATGAGTTTTGCTTGATATGAGTTTCAGTAATCTCTCTCAATAGAATTTCACTTTCTAACGTACAGGAGAATTTTTACAATGATATCACTTTTAAGAATGTATATGCTTTTGATGAATTTTGACAATATAGCTTCGCAAGCTTCTGTATCGTTCAGTTTTGCTTGTTCACACTTACATTGATTATTCCTTAAATAGGCATTTTTTTAACTAGTCGTTGTTTCACTTGCATCCTTAGTCAACTAGATCAATTTGAATCTGAATAATTTCAACATTTATCTTTGTTAAAATTCTTCCAGTGATCACGCAGCTAATATGAGACCTTCGTAATTAGTAGGATCCTTTTGGATAAACCATTTCTAATAAGTTAAGTTCATAAAGATGGTTCCTGGAAGAAAGTAAATGTATTTCTTATGATTTTATTTCCTTTTAAGATTTGAGCCGTCAACCATAAAAGGAAATAAATCTAATTTGAATTTTGAAATATTATTTCGTTATCATCGAAATAGTTAAATAATAAACCTTGAGCTAACAATCTCCCCTTTTTTGATGATAACTAGCAATAATAGATATATTTTTCAAAATTCAAAGAGATAATAGATGATTTCAAAAGATATCTGTGACTTTTATATGTTCAGACGTAATTAGAAGGAGCCTGTCTCTTAAGAAAGGAACCTATCATTTTTATATCATATATTTTCACAAGTTCAATAGAAAAATCAATCACATATATAATTGAGGCAGCATTGGGAAATATGCATTGAGCAACATTGAGAAATATATCATCATATATGCAAAAATATGTAAAACAAAATCAATATAAACTGTCCCCCTTTTTCATTATAAAAAATAATAAAAAAGAATGGGGAGAAATTGAAATGAAACAAGTTCAATAAACCAGACAGTGAATAAAAGCAACATAGATAATAAAGGGATTCAGAGAATTTTCTCAACAGAATTTGCATGTCAAGAAACTAATTTTGCATGCCATCTATTTGTTCTCGCATATGTGCTTAATTAGCTTGAATATTCTTCAGCTGTTGTTGAAGATTTGAACTATTTTCATCCTGAGGAGGAATAGGAGTTTGTTGGTATGGAGTAGGATCTAAGTTTTCTGCTACTCTTTAAGATCTTTTGTCTACCAAGAGTTATTTTACAATCTGTATCCAAATTGATAGGGAATGGAAGGGTAAAACTTAGCTGGTGCATGCCAATTCATATTTACAAAAGGAACTCTATAATTGCTTAAAATCTCGGTGAGCAACATCCTATTGTTGGAGTTATGTAAATATAGTGCCCTGGAAAGCAAGTGTATTTACATGTAACTTTATCTTCTTCAGTTACATTTTTGTAATGAAAATATTTATTATTAAT
>JAOTBA010044956.1:0-13871 GCA_025629845.1 Erythroxylum squamatum
ACTTTACCTTGTTTTAATATACAAATAAATAAAAAATTCTTTTTTCAATTAAAAAAGAAATAACGAGTCTAACACTTATTATTTTTTATTTTGTACAGATGTGGCTTCATGTATAATAGTGGATCATCCTACCATCCTATTCAAAGAATAATTGTTTAATAATTTATCTTTTTTTTTTCTAGTATGGATCTTTTATAAGACATTGTTTGGCTTATTTTTTACTTTGCTTGGGTTTAATATAGTGGATTAATCTTTGATGGATTTTATATGCATACTTTTATGAATAATTTGTATCTGTTTTCACCAAATATTTTTATAATTTTTTGTCATATATATTGATATAAATAGGTTCTGGTTACCTTGAGAATTGAACCTGAAAATAAGTTAATCGATCCTATGGGTTCTTTAGGTTAAGGTTCAGGTTCGTGAAATCGCCAAACCTGACATTCAGGTTCAGGTTCAAGTTAGTTATGAACGGGTCAGGTTACCGTACTATGAACACCCCTACCAATAGCACTGGAACTGCATACATGCTTGGACTCTCTCTCACGTGCTCCCTCTCAAGCAACTCCTCCACTTGCCTTTGAAGCTTCTTTGTCTCCTCAAGATTACTCCTATAGGGTGGGTGGTTTGGAATTTGAACTCCTGACACAAAATCAATCTGATGTTCAATGCCCCTCAATGGTGGTAATACCTTGAGCATCTCATCTAGAAAGGCATCAGAATATTCCTGTAAAATAAGTTTCATAACACTAGGCACAGAAGGTTCAAGGTCAGTCTCATTATAAAACAACTCCTTATATATAAGCAAAACCAATGGTTTCTGTGTGCACATGACTGTCCTCAACTCTTTTTCTTTTGCAAAAAAAGTACTCTTTTTTTATCCACTCTTCTTTTCACTCTTCTCTCATTTTTCAATTGCACTACTCTCTTTCTATTGCTCACTAGTGCAATTACTCTTAGTTGGTCCTTTGTTTTTATTTTCTTAAATGGTCTCTTTTTCTTTTTTTCTTTTTAAACTCTCGGCCTCTCCAAGTTTTTATTCTTCCATGGCTTTTGCAAGTCTCAACTGATCCTCATGAACTTCTCTTGGTAAAATATGATGCAACTCTCCAAGGCGATGGGGACTTGAGGCTGCCAATGGGTCCAATTATAAGGTAATGCTCCAACAAACTCAAGGCATAATTTCAGATTTATGCACAAGCTTTTGTTTCACAAGAATTTCAAGAAGTTTTGTCGATCAAGCTTGGGGAAGAGCTTAAGGAGACACCTAAGTGTGTGTGCACTTTGGAGGCATCAAACCAAGAAGGCTGACACTTAGCCAATTTTCACAAGCATAAGTCTAATCAATGGGCTTAGGCTTATTTTATCTTGTAAAAGATGTGTGGACTTCTTTTAGGCTTTGCCATGGGCTGATTTGTGTTAAGTGTGCATGCTTCATTAAAAAGTCATGTGCATGTTTTATTTTAAATAACCAAGCATGTGGGCCTAGTTTAAAAGCCCAATTCACCCCTCTTAAGTTAGCCTTCTATTTTTATTGTTTCCTTATCCTATTTGAACTAGGACTAGTCAATTTTAATTAGTTTTGAAGCCTAAATCAGTGTAGGATTTATTCTTGTGTAGATTTGATTCAAGAAAGCCTTCTTGATGTTTTGGGCTTTCTTGAGGGGTTTTTAGGTTATCTTTGTTAGGGTTTGCATTGCACAAGGGTACTTAAACCCTTACTTTATGAATAAACAACAGATAAAAATGTGAATACAAATTTTGAAAGCATTCTTCAAGAGAGAATTTGGATTCTTGCTTATTTTACCTTAAGGATTGATTCAACTTATCAAGTAAGTTCTAACTTATGGCATTAATTCAATTCTTACAATCTTTACACTCTTTGTTACCAATTCCTTACTATTTTGAGGCTAAAGGGTCTTGTTAGATTGATTGAATTTAGGTTTGAGAATAATCATTGAAACGGAGGTGATCTAGAAATTGATTCTAGGTTGTTGTCGTATCAAAAAAGGCGCCAATGTGAAGCGTTTCTCCCCCATATTGAATGAATAACTATTTTTGAATCCATCATACACTATACGCCTATGATATTGCCATGTTCTTCCCAATAGTAAATGACCAGCATACATAGGAACTACATCACACAACACTTCATCAGAATATCTGCCAATTGAGAACGCCACTAGCACTTGCTTGTTCACCCTAACCTCTCCACACTCATTAAGCCATTGCAACTTATAAGGACTAAAGTGCTTAATGAGAGGCAGCCCCAATTTCTCAACCAAAACTGTGATTGCAACATTAGTTCAACTACCTCCATCAATTATTAAATTGCACATCTTACCCTTAATTAAACATCTAGTATGGAATATGTTCTCTCATTGTTCATCAAGCTCTATCTTTTCTTATGCAATGAGAGCTTGCCTCACTACTAGTGCTTCGACTTGGACTAGTTGCTTGACTTCTTCATCAATGCAATCCTCCAGCTCAGGCATATCACTTCCATCACTATCTTCTAATTTAATTACCCCATCTCGTTAATACATATACCTTCTATTGGGACATTGGTTTGCCTTATAACTTGAACCCAAACACTTGAAACATTTGGCGTCTCTTTACTTAGTACTAGGATTTTGATCATTAGATGTAGGCGCACCTTTAGAGGCTGTCCACTTTCCCTTGGACTTATCCTTGCTCTTTTCCTCCTTCTTTGTCCATTTAGGACCCCAAGAATTTGAAGATCCTGAGTTGTTGCACTTGCTAAAGCTTTTTCCTTTCAATTGCTTCTCAATCTTCATAGCCATGCTTACCATGTCCTCCAACCCCAAGAAAACAAGGTTCTTGGAACCCCTTAAACCTATTGAATCAAAACCCTAATCTTTCTATTCTAAGAACATGCTAGCTCAAACCCCAATTATACAAAATTGGCACCTAAACCTAAAGAAAACAGAAGAATTGAACACGCCACAAGTGATTACCTTGATAAGTGATGCAATCCTTGAAGTAACAACAAGAAGAACACACCTCGCTTAAAGAGAATATTTCTCAATTTTGTTAATCAACTTAACCTGATGTTTACAAGGATAAAATAAGGTATTTATACTCTTTCCCACGTCCTAACCCTAAAAGGAATGGGTTACAAGACCCTTTAATGCTAAAACAAGCCTAATCCTAACTAGTTTAGGAGTTTATAGTCCAATAATGCAATATAATCCTAATCCACTTAGGATTGGGCTAAACTAACTTAAATAAGACCAAAATAACTTAAATAAACCTAAGGGGGAGAATGGGCCTAATGGAGCACTCTACTTAGGCCCACACGCTTGGTTGTACAAAACTAGCTTAAAATAAACTAAGCCAAGTGACTTTTAATAAGTGCACATGCTTACAAATAAATATCCAGCCCATAAGAAGTCTTTTGGTCATAATAAATAAAGGATAAATAACAAGTCCAATGTATTAAATTAAGCCCATAAGAATAATTGAACTTGTCTTGAAATTTGGCTAAGTATTAGCCCCTCCACACGTCCTCTTTAGAAGAATCACAAGCTTGACTACTCCACTTGAATTCTCCATGGATGGTTCGGCCTTGTCATCAAGGTGAGATGTAATGTGACTTTGAACAAACCCTTGAAGTGCTTTTTTAAGCCTTGCTGCACATTGCCTTGTAATAGGTCCACTTGGCAAAGTAAGCTTTTCTTGGCGTGTGGCACTTTGATCTCCATTGCTGCCATGGCTTCTCGTATCACAAAAATATAAAGAAATATAAAATAACATTAACATACGTTTGAACAAAGGAAAAGGATTAAGAAAAATACATAATTGAAAGGAAAAGAAAAGATACAATAGTTGAGCATCTTGATGGAGGACCATCCAGGTTAGCCATCGAAGATATTGAAGCAATGGGCCTCGCTGATTAAGAAATTGAAGAAGAAATTGGGCTGAGTTGTTTTATGAAGTTTTAGGCATTATGGAAACCATTTGGGGACCATAAAGCCTTGGTCCAATCTGATTTAATTGAAGCTCATTCCCAGCCCATTAAAAGAGTCCAAGGCCAGCCACAAGAAATCAACTTGCTGCCCAATAGAGTGACTTATTGGCCAGGTTTCAACTATCTTATCTATCATTAAATTTGCATTGAATAAGAGCTACTTAACGCTCATTTAGTGTCATTTTTAATTAGCTATTTTTTCCTTTTAATGACAAGTTAATGACAGATGTTATGAGCCATATTAAGTCTGTTTTAAAGCCATTTAAAGTCACAAAGAATGTGTGGTCGAACTGCATGTGGTCATCCATATTCTTCTAGCTTTTGTTTGCTTATTTAAGTCAAGTTTCTTTCCATATGTAAGATTGGGAAATTAGTAATAGAGTGAGAGTTTCCTTTCAAGTTTTTGCAACTCAAATATTTTTTGTACTTGTTAATTTCATTTGGGTTCATACTAAACTAATAATTTGGGTTTGATTGTTTTCTAAAAACACTCAATTTCTACACACATTTCATTCTACCGCCCAGTCTAAACAACCCGTACCAAATCAATCATATCTTCCAAACCACAGATCTAAAATTGAGTCAAACTTGAACCATTGGAAAAATGACTCACAGTCTTTCAATTCCACTTCTTACCGTTTAACCCAGTTCATCCTTATTTCTCCACAAAATCACCCAGAATACAGCATATGTGCCAAAGACCTCCACCACCATCATTTAGCCAAATTCTACCAAACTACTCCAGTGACCTCTTAGCCAATCCAATCACTCCAATCTCCTTGAAAGGCTATCATTTTGGTATCAGAGACATGGTTCAACCCCATGTTTCATCGTCCATCACATCATCTTCCACCATGGTTTCTCAAAAGTTGTCCCCTATGCCACAACTTTCTCATGAAGAACTCCTTCGCCAAATGGAGTTGTTAAGGCTCGAAAATCTTACCCTAAAAGCCAAACAAGAAGCCTATGAGTCTATGGGAGTTAGGGTAACACCTTCTTCTTCTTCATCCCTAAAAATTTAAGCCAAGACCTAGAAAAAGAAAATTTCAATTTGCCCTTTTCTTCTTCTTCCACCGTACAACCAACCACCTATCCATTCTCCCAACCTCCTCCACAATTTCCTCCAAACGTTTCATCACACCCATCACAACCGACCACCACATTCCAAAATTTAACTTTCCCACAACTAACCGTAGGGGCACCCCCACGGTTTCCTATTAGAAATGTCCCTCAAAACACCCCTCCTCCTAGAGATGAATTTTCCAATTTCAAGATTGAGTTCCCGAAATTTCATGACAAAATTGATAGTGATGTTTATCTTGAGTGGATGTATACAATTGAAAGCACTTTTGAGTTGAAAGAGTTGAGTGAAGAAAATAAGCTGAAGTTAGTGCAGTTAAAATTGAGAGGTTATGCATCCCTTTGGTGGGATAATGTCTAAAAGATGAGATTAAGAGAAGGTAGGCCAAAAATCACAATTGGTCTCGGATGAAAGAGATGATGGATGAGACATTTTTGCCTCCACATTATAGGCAAAAGATGTTGGACAACATGACGAGCTTGACACAAGGAACAAAATCGGTTGAAGAATATACGATGGAGTTTGAGCAGATTATGCTAAAGTGTGATTTAAGAAAAGAAGAAGCTGTTGTCAATGCAAGATTTCTCAAAGGCCTTAAAATTGAGATTAGAAACATAGCAAGTCTTTATCCTTACATTCATTTCTATGAGCTTAAGAAGCTTGCCTTGCAATGTGAAGCTAACCTGAAACATTTGTCCACGAAAAGATTTCTTCCACCATATGCCAATACACCAAATTACAAACCACCCTAAAAACTGACTAATTCCACTCCACCACAAAAATTCACCTCTAGCCAAAATTCAACACCAAACTGAGCCTTGCCTTCACCAAATACTAAATCACCCAAAACTCAAATGAGATGCTTCAAATGCCAAGGAATTGGACATTTCCAATCTGAATGTCCAAATAGAAATATCATGACCATTGAAGAAATTGAAGCAATTCATAATGAAATGCTTGTTTGTGATGAGGCCGAAAATGATAATGATGTTTTTGAGTCCTGTGAAAATGTCGAATGTGATGGTGAGTTAGAAGGAGAAATGCTTGTGATTCTTAGAATGTTGAGTGGAGAAAAAAATGAGAGTGATTGGAGAAGAAAGTCTTTGTTTTATTATAGGTGTTTGCCAAAAGGGAAGTTGTGTGAACTTGTAATAGATAACGGAGCTTATGGAAATGCTATGTCAAATGAAATGGTAGAAAAGTTAGCTTTAAGGATCGATCCTCTTCCAAGTCCTTATAAGTTGACATGGTTAGACAATAAGGTTGATAGGAGAAGTCTAGTGCCAATTTCAATTGGCAAATATGTTGATGAGATATGGTGTCATATAATTCCTATGAGTGCTTATCATGTGCTTTTAGGTTGTCCATGGTTGTATGATAGAGATGTGCAACACCAAGGAAGAGCCAACACTTATTCTTTGTTCTTTAAAGGACAAAAGTTCACACTCAATCATATGCCACCGGGAGCAAGAAAGAAGAAAAGTCAAGATTATCAAACTTTAGCCTTGATGACAAATGAAGAAAAAGAAGAGATTATCCAAAGCCTACCATCACACATTCCCTTTGACCTTGAAGAAGCCAAACTGAGCCCCCAAAAGCCACTTTCCCATGAGGTACAATCCTTAATTCTTGAGTTTAGTATAGTTTTCCCAAAAGATCCTCCTAAAGGACTCCCTCCTTTAAGGAAAATCCAACATGAAATAAACTTTGTTCAAAATGATATCATACCCCATAAGCAATCTTATATAATGAACCCAAGAGAGCATGATGAGTTGCAAAAACTTGTTGATGAGTTGTTAGAGAGAGGTTTCATTAGACCAAGTACTTCTCCATGTGTCGTTCCCGCCTTTGTTGTTCCTAAGAAGAATGGAAAATGGAGGATGGTTATTGATTCAAGAGCCGTCAACAAGATAACCATCAAATATAGATTTCCAAGCCCAAGGTTGGATGACATGCTTGATCGGCTTTATGGAGCTAAGGTATTTTCTAGACTTGATCTTGCTAATGGGTTTCATCAAATTAGAATGAAAGAGGGTGATGAATGGAAAACTGCTTTTAAAACTAGGGAGGGTTTATATGAATGGTTGGTTATGCCAATGGGATGTTCTAACTCTCCTTCTACTTTTATGAGATTAATGAATGAGGTTTCAAAGCTATTTCTTGCTAAGTTTGTTGTGGTTTTTTTTAATGACATTCTAGTATATAATGGTAGTTTACATGAGCATGTCATGCATTTGAGGTTAGTTTTTGAAGCGCTTAGTAATGAGAAGTTGTATGCTAATGTGGAGAAGTGTCATTTTTGTGATTCATCTATTTCATTACTTGGCTACATTGTTTCTAGTGATGGAATAAGTATGGATCCTTCTAAAGTGCAAGCCATTGTTGATTGGCCGACTCCTAGGAGTTTGTTTGATGTTAGGAGTTTTCATGGGTCTTGTTTGTTCTATAGGAGGTTTATAAAGGATTTTAGTTCAATTACAAGTCTCATTACTGATTGCATGAATAAAGGTGTGTTTAATTGGACAAGTCAAGCTTAAATTGCCTTTAATACTCTTAAAAATCTGATGAAAAAGGCCCCGGTTCTTGCCCTGCCCAATTTGATGTTCCATTTGAATTAGAATGTGATGCTAGTGGTGTTGGAATAGGAGCTGTTTTAAGTCAAAGAGGAAAACCGATTGCATTTTTTAGTGAAAAGTTGTGTGATGCTAGAAAGAAGTATTTTACTTATGAGCAAGAATTTTATGCATTGGTTAGAGCTCTTAGACATTGGTGTTCCTATTTGCTTGCTAATTCATTTGTGTTGTATACTAATCATGCATCTTTGAAATATATACAAACACAATCACAATTGAATAGGAAGTATGCTAATTGGATGGAATATTTGCAATCATTTGACTTTGTGATGAAGCATAAGTCCGGTTATACTAATGTTGTAGCAGATGCACTTTCTAGGAAATATCATTTGTTGAGTTCCATGCATGAGCATGTAATAGGTTTTGATAACATTAAGGATTTGAATGAAAAAGATGATGATTTTGGGGAAAATTTTGAGAAATGTAAATTGGTCGGAGGTAGTTTTCAAGATTATGTGGTTCACAATGGTTATTTGTTTAAACTTGATGCTTGGTGTGTTCCAAAATGCTCTCTTAGAGAAGTAATTTTGAAAGAAGTGCATGGAGGTGGTCTAGCCGGCCACATTAGTAGAGAAAAGACTTATGAATTGGTCCGTTCTAAATTTTTTTGGCCCAAAATGCTCAAAGATGTGACTAAGCTTGTAGGAGGATGCAACACTTGCCAACAATCAAAGATGACAGGTCAAGCCCATGGCCCATACATGCCCTTGCTGACTCCTAATGCACCATGGGAGGATGTAAGTATTGATTTTATCCTTGGTCTTCCTAGAACAAGGAGAAACTTTGATTCTATAATGGTTGTGGTTGATAGGTTTAGTAAAATGGCTCGTGTTTTAGCTTGTAGTAGGACTAATGGTGCATCCCATATCATGAATTTATACTTTGAAAATATTGTAAAATTGCATGGAATTCCAAAAAGCATTGTAAGTGATAGGGATGTTAAATTTTTTAGTCATTTTTGGAGACATTTGTGGGGTAGGTTAGGAACAAAACTCAAATTTAGTGATTCTTTCCATCCACAAACTGATGGACAAACCGAAGTAATAAATAGGAGTCTTAGGAATATTCTAAGGAGCCTACTGAAAGGAAGAATCAAGAATTGGGACAACATGCTAGCACATGCCGAGTTTGCCTACAATTGTTCCAAGAATAAGACTACAAATATATCTCCATTTGAAGTTATTTATGGTACTAATCCACTTATGCCTATTACTTTGAATCAAGCCACCTTTAGCTTTCCATCAAACATTCAAGCTGAAAATAGGGCCCAGGAAATTGTCAAACTACACAAAAAAGTCAAGGCCCATATCTTGAAGAAGAATGAAGAATACAAGTTCAGGTCCAAGTTGCAGAAACTCGTGGAATTTAAAGAAGGTGACTTAGTTTAGGTTTACTTAAGGAAGGAAAGATTTCCAACCAAAAGAAGATCCACGCTCATGCCAAGGGCCGAAGGCCTATTCAAGGTTTTGAAGAAGATCAACCAAAATGCCTACCAGATATATTTGCCAAGCCATTATGGAATTTCAAATTCATTCAATGTAAGTGACTTAGCAAAATATGTCAAAGATACAATGGTTCCAAATGAAAATGTTCAAGTCATTGAAGATGGGGAGGATAATGGAGGACCATCCAAGTTAGCCATCGAAGATATTGAAGCAATGGGCCTTGGAGTAGAAAAGGAAGCCGCTGATCAAGAAATCGAAGAAGAAATTGGGTTGAGTTGTTTTATGAAGTTTCAGGCCTTTTGGAAACCATTTGGGGACTATAAAGGCTTGGTCCAATCTGATTTAATTAAAGCTCATTCCCACCCCATTAAAGAGTCCAAGGTCGGCCACGAGAAGTCAACTTTCTGCCCAATAGAGTGACTTATTGGCCAGGTTTCAACTATCTTATCTATCATTAAATTTGCATTGAATAAGTGCTACTTAATGCTCATTTAGTGTCATTTTTAATTAGCTGTTTTTTCCTTTTAATGACAAGTTAATGACAGATGTTATGAGCCATATTAAGTATGTTTTAAAGCCATTTAAAGTCACAAAGAATATGTGGCTGGACTGCATGTGGTCATCCACATTCTTCTAGCTTTTGTTTGCATATTTAAGTCAAGTTTCTTTCCATATGTAAGATTGGGAAATTAATAAAAGAGTGAGTTCAAGTTTTTGCAACTCAAATCTTTTTTATTACTTATTAATTTCGTTTGGGTTCATAGTAAACCAATTGCTATAATTTGGGTTTGATTGTTTTCCAAAAACACTCAATTTCCACACACATTTCATTCTGCCGCCCAGTCTAACCAACCTGTACTAAATCAACCATATCTTCCAAACGGCACATCCAAATTGAGTCAAACTTGAACCATTAGAAAATTGACTCACAGTCATTCAATTCTACTTCTTACCATTTAACCCAGTTCATCCTTATTTCTCCACAAAATCGCCCAGAATACAACCTATGTGCCAAACACCTCCACCACCATCACTTAAACAAATTCTACCAAACTACTCCAGCGACCTCTTAGCCACTCTAATTACTCCAATCTCCTTCAAACGCTATCACATATCCTTGATTATGTGTCGTGATTAAGTCTTGTCTGACAGTGAAAGGTCCTCAGGTAGAGGAGCTGAAGAAGAAGAGCCCGTGCCAAATGATGGAGGATGGGGAGTAATGCCTTGATGGTTCGCCATCAGCATCACTAAATCTTCTATCCTTCCAACTAAGGTCTCGAGCCAGCTCATCCACTCCACAAGTGTCGCCTCTTGTCTCGCCAACAGAGCTATTATTGACTAGTCTGAATTAAGCTATTTTTGTTACTGTCCCTCCAGTTTAGGATGGCGATGACTACAGTAGCAGTTGCTCCTCCTGTGATCCACCTGCCAATTTATCTCTGTAGTTTGATTCTCCTATTTCATATAAAATATTGGGCCTAATAATTAGCAATATTTTCTATTATATAAGAAGTTAATATATGTAAGATTATTTTTTTGTCTTTATTTTTATGATTTACTATTGTGATGTAAAAATTGAAAATAATTTATTTAAAGTGTTTGGTTAAAAAGTGTAATTTTCTTGGTTTAAAAAATAAGAAAACCACAACCATATTAGAAATACACAAACTTTGTGCTTTCTCACATTTTGGCAACTAGTTGCTAAAACCAATTATCAAACACTTCTCTGTTTCTTCTCTTCTTTCTCTTTTATCAATTTCACTTTTCCTCTCTTTTCTAGACTCCATCATCTCTATCAAATATGTACTTTCATCTTTAAGATCATCTAATTAATCTCTCTCAACATTTGTCATAATCAAAGAAGAAGAAACAATAATAATGATAAATTGGATCTCGTATAAGCTTAAAGGCAATTATACCTTCTTTGAGCAAGTATATTACTCTCTTTATATATCTCTCTTAAATTTTATTTCTTTTATTTTTTAAAAGGTCATGTTTTGAATTTGTAATTGTGAGAAATTGTGGTGGTGAATCAGCTTGATCAATAAGCACCACAACTGCTTCACTAACAATTACTTTTGTCACATGCTTATAAATGGCTTCTGACATAATAAATGCTCATACGTAGTGAGATTTCACCTGGTTTTTAACTCTTGCACTCAAAAGGTGGAATCACCCACCCTAAGTGCCCCCACACTCCGGCCTGACAAAGTGGTGAGGGGGTAAATCATGGTTTAATCTCCCTTAGTTCCTCATAAAGGCGGCCCAGTGTCCGGTGCGCACAAGGAACCACCATATTGGATAAAACTCTCACACTGCCACTGTCGAGACTCGAACCTGAGACCCTTGCACTCAACAACCTTCTTGAGGACCAGTTGAGCTACCCACACTGCTGCTGCTGGGACTCTAACTCTATCTCTAGTTATTTTATCTATTGAACTTCATTATGTATTCTTATTCTAAGCTTTTTTTATCTTCTATTTTCTTATAACATCTTTAATAATCCATAATTCTTTTGATTTATATCATATGTTATATAAAAATATTTTTTTTACATCTATGACTTAAATTTTGAGTCTCAGGTTCGATTATTAGATGCCGATAAGGAAACTCAAACAACTTAAAAAGAGAAATTGACTGACTTAGAGATAGAAAGAGAAAAAACGTTCGGACATAGCAACAATGTTTAGAAAATCTTTGTTTTTGAACCCAATCATTGTGACGTTGGCACTCCGACGTCGAGCCTCCTGCTCCCTTTCCCCACTGCCATTTTCTTACTCTCCGCAAGCCCCGCCTCTCAGCCTATGACGATCCCTTGGGAGGTGGGCACCTCTAGCCGCGTCCTTCCCCCTGCCAGACCTCTGAAGATCCATCAAGACCCACACCCATCGAAGAGGACGAGACCACCAGCCACGATACCAGTTTCTCCTCCTCATGCACAACCAGCTATGGGCTCATGGAAGGATAAAGTCCTAAATTGGGAAAGAGCCAAAGAAGCAGCGTATGGAACTCAAGATAGAGCTCCGGTGGATCTCATCGCCAACGGCATTGTCAAGAGAGAATTCAAAAATGGTAACCGACTTTTCCCTATGTTTACTATTGATTGAGAGTACATGGCCAGGCTTGAGGGGCCGTGGAGATAAGCAGTCGTGGTTAAACTTCTCGGTAGAAATATTTCATTTAGAGTTCTTTACACGAAGATTGAATTGCTATGGAAGCCGATTGGGGGGTTTAATGTGTTGGACTTAATCCATGATTATTTTCTGGTTAAGTTTGATCATGAGAACGATTTTGATAATGTGCTTAGTGGTGGTCCATGGTTGGTTTTTGATCATTACTTGTCTGTTCGACTATGGTTCCCCGGGTTCTCAGCAGAACATGCCACGGTGGACTCTACTCTGGTTTGGGTTAGATTCCCAGATGTTTCAGTTCAATATTATGATGAAGATCTTCTTCTTGCGTTGGCTTCTCATGTAGGACGGCCTATCCAACAGAGGCTGCCTTGCAAGAGTATGTGTTGAGATTGAATTGGATACGCCAATGGTTAGGCAAGTTGAGTTGGATGGTTATACGTATTTTGTTGAGTACGAGGGCCTCCATACAATTTGCTTTAAATGTGGAAAGTATAGGCATAAGGATGGGGACTGTCCTCTAATCAAAAGTACGCCACCTGAGAGGGAAAATACTCACCCCCTCTAGCAAGGGGCGACGATCTTCATGCCGCATCTGACGCAAATAATAGGAATAATGTGGTTTAGGATCCCCCTGTCAGCTTTGGAGCCTAGATGGTGGTTGAAAAGAAATCCCGACGATCTACTCGTCTTAGACAAACTGTGGGGAAAATGGCTAGTAATACGCTGGCAACTGATACTAGATTTGCTAATCTTCAGGCAGTTGACTCCGATGAGGCGGAACTATTGGCATCTCCAGATTAAGATGGGGATAGCGCGGGAATGCGGGCTTTCAGTTTTGGGATAGGCCACTCATGTGGGCCTAGAGGGCCAAGTAGGGGATGTAATTCTGGGTCCACTAATCTGAACAGTGGCATTGTTTCTGGCGCTAATACTGTGTTAAATGGTCCCTCCTCTCCGAAGCGTACATACAGGCCTGTTAGTGACAAGATCACCTCTGATGTGCAAAGCCAGCAAGCTCCGAATGGTATTCCTGAAAATAGTACAGAGGTTAGGGGCAAGGCTATGGCTTTGCCCTCTGGTCAGATAATGCAACGTCCTCCTCCAGCTGAAACCATAAAGGAGATTGCGGCCTCTTTCTGGCAAGCTTTTCAATCTACTCCTCTAGCAATGACTCCGGATGTTTCCATGGCCACGCTCCATGATCCACTTGATCACCAACACCTTGATTTTAGGGCTAAACCCCCTGATGATGGTGGCCTTGGGCCTTATGTCCCTTCATCACTAGAAAAGGGCACTGTGGCGATGGAACCACCCGCACAGGCAACTGACATGGATGTAGTGCCAAGCTTTTTGGCTTGATTTCTTCTTGATCTCAGTTTGCCATCTCTTCTTTTATTTTATCTTTTAATGATACATTCTTTTAACATTTTAGCTTGGAATTACCGTGGTGCAGGTCGGTCAGATTTCTCCTATGGTATCAAAGATCTTGTTCGTACTTGTAACATCACGTTACTTGCGGGAAGGCTAGAATTGTAAATATGAGTGACCAAAGAGAGCTTAGAAAAGCATTTCATGCTCATGCAT
>JAOTBA010045051.1:0-13856 GCA_025629845.1 Erythroxylum squamatum
GTTTATGTTGAGATCCCGGACGGAGGGTCCGGTGGATTTTGATGATTGTGTTATTGTTTGGAAATTGAGAAGTGTTTATTTACCAATTGCAGGTTTTGGGTTTTTGCAAAAGCAGCCGTTATGCTGCCGAAATTTTGGTAAAATGGGTTTAAAAATGAGATTTGGGATTTATATGAGTATATAAGAAAATGTTTATGAATTGAGAAATTGTTTGAGGATAATGTCCAAGAATTGTATGGATTTGCATAAGTTTGATTTTCGGTTTTCAAGATGAAAGAAATGAAAAAAAAAGATTGGAAAAAAATAGACCGAATTTCGAAATGGTTAGTCTTAGGGTTTCCAACGCAACACGTTAGTTTCGTTTGCCTTCGTTTTGTTATTGGATGTCGGAAAAGTTGCTTCGTTTTGGATTCGCTTCGGCGTTTCGTTTTTCGCTCTTCGGACATTCGTATCCGTTCTTTATGCGAGTTGTTTTCATTTTGTAAATCCGTTCCGTTCTGTCGAATCCGCATTCGATTTATTTCCGCTTCGACTTTTGATTCATTTTCGATACTTCCGCTAATTGATTTCCGATCCGTTCCGCCGATTTGTTCGATTTCTTTGGTTTCTGTTTTTCGTTCCGTTTTCCGTTTTATTTCGGTTGGGATCCGGTCCCGAGATCGGGTCCCAACATGAGAATATTGATACATTTTGGGTCTCTACTGATACAAGGAATCCCAAACCCAAGAGTACCATCCACAAAGCATGTTTTCTTTGATTTAGTCCATAATTTCCTTTGAATTGGTTGCTGCTTAGTGACGTAACTAATAGGCTTCGATTATGTTTGATTAGGGGTTTATTAATGGAATGAAATAAAATGTAATATTATTCCATCGTTTGAGATAGGGTTTATAATGGAATAGAATGGAAGAGGAGAGTTTCATATTACATCTCATTTCATCCTAAAAAATAAAAATAAAAAACTTCCGATTTGGGAGGTTTAGGATGGAATGTAAAATGATAAATAAATTTACACTATATTATATTATAAACCCTTCGTTCAAACAATATTTTACTATATTATATTATGAACTATTTCATTTCTTCTTAACAATAATTTTTTAATATTATATCTATTTCCATTCTACTATGTTATAAACTGTTATATTCTATTCTACTACAAATTTTAAGTCCGACTAAACATATTCTTGCCGGCCAATTTTAACTCTTGCAATTTCACACGTATTTATGTTTCTTTACATTCCACTTCTCGGGGATTTTCATCACCTGTTCTAAGGAGTTTATCTGCCCACTCAAAGTGGCAGAGCTAATTATATTGATATCAGGGTTCTTCTCGAAAGCCAGGCCATTGCATTGATCGGTGGTCCTTGGCCCGCGACTCTGTGAATTTCTGGACATTAACTCTTCGAGGCGGAATCGAAGAAGTTTGGGATATTTTGGTTCCATCAGCAACCATTATTAAGTTATTAGAAAATATTCACTCTAAATTTGGCATCACAGTCACAGGCAGACGACGAGAAGAGGGTTTTTCAACTTCTGGTTGGGTTTTGAGTTTTCTTATTTTCTTTCTTCTCTTTTAGAAATAGAGACAGTCGCATGGGAGAAATCTCAGAGCAGGTAAGTAAGACAAATTGTTCGTAAATAAATTTCCTTTCTTCGTCTTCCACGATAGATTCTCACCTATGCAAAATGATGATTTCAACATTCTCGTGTTTTCCTTATAGCTCTTCCTTTACCAGTCCGTCGGTTGATAGTTACAACAGATGGGTTCTAGTAGAGAAATGGGGAGTAAACCATGGAAGATAATATCAAGACCATTGCTTGAAACAATTCTCAACAATCACGCCCACCACCACTGTGTTCCTCAGCCTCTCATCTTGCACGGCCCTCGCGGCGTCGGCAAAACAACCCTCATTCTCGAGCGTATTATTCTCCATCCTCAAGCTGAAGTGGCTTTGTTGAGAGAGAGCGCTGACGCTTAAGATTTTTGTCTTTGTGCAGGTCTCCTCGATGATTGGAACAAAGGTCCACATGTCACTGGCTACGTGGACTTTGCTCAGTCTATCAAAGACCATCATCCGCTACATAACAGCTCGTTTCCATGGGGATCTTGGTCCTCCTGCGACCCTCCAACTCTCACGTATTGCAAAACCCAGCTCGAAAATTGCCTTGAATCAATGGCCGAGAAGGGAATTCAGCTGGGCACCATTACTTCCACTCAAATCTTCAACACTCTCACGAAATGGCACCGACTTGACACTGCCCTTCGCCGCATAATCCTCCAGAATAATTCCAACGCTACGACGCGGTCACGGAATGCGATTACTGCTAAAGTTTCGACTTCGGTTTTATGGGACCGAGCAATTTTCGCACTATCTGCTCGATTAAATGCAAAAGAGATTGATGAGATTCTGGGATTTGAGAAGAAAGGGATGAGCTTGTCGATGGAGGAGGCTTCTTATATGAGAGAGGCGATTGTTGCATTGAGACTCGCAAAAGAAGTCGTAAAATTACAGCACCAGTGGAGAGCTAATGCCATCGCTTATTTGAATAGAACTGGAGGGTTTTCGAGGTCGTTAGCAAATTCGTGTACTGATTGGCCTTGCTTGTTGCTTGAATTACTATCACAAGCTGCCGAGACTGATTTATTTCAGGTGCTTGAGTTGAAAAATTAGCATTTACGTTTTGCTGAGATGGTACATTGAATTGAACTTTGCTTTATCTCTTGACATTGCTTTAATTTAACTGACAGCCAAAGCTGGTACTAAACAATATTGAAGTTCTTAAGAGTTCGACTCTGATTGACAACTCATTGGTGTCTGCATCTATATATCATGACAATCTGCTGTGGAGAATAGTTGCTTTAGGTGCAAATGAGAGGTGCCTGCCTGTCATACTTGTAACATCTGATAGGTAAGTCCATTCCTCCAAAGCTATTCCTCAGCGTATTGCTTCTTGTACTAGGCTGCTTGATAAAGCCTTTTGTTAGACTTTGTTCTAGTTGATTTCGTGTGAAGTCAATCAAATTTTTGTTTGTTGCTTTTTCCTATGTGCATAGTAACTCTGAGTTTCACTGTGATGATAATTTCATCATGCCTCTTCTTCATGTCAGTATCTTGAAACTTAGTTAAAATTGTCAACCACATAAATGCTAGTGTTCTATATAATTTCTGTTGTGTCCATTCATAAACAATAGTCGGTTTACATGGCCATTCTGCACTAGCAAATCTTGTCATGCTTATTTACTTGTTGGTGAATAGTTTTAAGCTTTTTGCTTCATATAACATATGTTCATAAGATTTTATTTCCTTGCTTTTTGCTTCATATAACATATGTTCATAAGATTTTATTTTCTTCTCCCTCTATTGTTACAGTTACTATTCATACCAGGCATTTGCAGATTTTGGATATCCGAACATATTCATTTCTCGGGAGGTACCTAAATTCAAATTTCTACAACTACTACCATTAGCATCCCTGTTGCTTCTACTTATGTAAACATGTATGTGCTTGCACTTTCTTTCTTCCCCCGAGTCTTACAGAATTCTGTTAATGTTGAATACCTGTTGAATTCAGGAAATCAATTCCATTTTGGAAATGAGTAACAGCAAAGTTTCAGTTATTGCTTTGCTCCTTGGACTTCCTTTTCAGTATTTTCATCCCAGTCAGAAGACATTGGTTGGCTAAACTACTGGATGTTGCTCTTACTGTATAATCACATTTTAAGTACTTTGTGACAAATAAATCCTTTTTCATTCTATCGTGGTCATAGCATGCATGTATGTTTTCTTCCTCTAGGAACTCGATGCGTTTTTGTGTACAAACATATTATTTAGTTCTTCTGATATTTTATGGTTCGGTAGTTTCTATTTTTAGTTCAAGGGTGAAGGCTTGTTATCTACTTGCATGTATTGGTGAACTGGGTGCTTATTGCTCATTGAAATATCTTCATCTACAGAATTTTGGCTGGACTCCTGAAGAAGCTAAAATGCATATGGTTGACAATTACTTCGATTATTCAGAAGTGAGAAACTTTTGTTCAGCATCTCTTTCTAAACTTTTGCTCGCAATGAAAGTATGTTTATCTATGTCGAATTTGCAGTGGACAGTGGTTGTCGAGGTTCTTGGATCAAACCCCCGTCATCTTTTTGAGCTTTATGCACTAAAACAAGGCAACTATTACCAGAAGTAAGACCTTTACTTTTTAATATGGTGTACTTTGTGGAATATATTTAGAATAATGATAGCAGAGAGTATGCATTTAGAAATTGACTTCTTTCTTCTTTCATACCCAGGATATGAATTTATTTGAGTCCATGCAGACCAATGATGAGATTTAATGTTTCCTTCATATGTACACTTGCAAAAGCATATTCATATTCAATGTGCATATTTGCAAGAATTTTAGAATTTTGATTGATTTTTCTTTAGTTTCTCTTTAGTATATTCACATTCAATCACCCTTCACACATAGCATGTGATCCTCATTCTTTGTACTTATCACTTGCGTAGCTTTTGTGGAAATATCTGTACCGTGGAATACTGGTTGCCATTCATTGGAAGTATGAAATTCAAACAGTTCCATACTAATAATGGAAAATTATGTCTTTTTTCCCATTGTATAATGTAGGATGCTGGAAGACAAGTCTAACACATTTGAGGACATTGTAGATGCATATTTAGCATACTTGCAGGTACATTCCTAATGCTACGCTCTGGTGTCCTTGTAGTCTGATTTTCTATCTACAATCCATGATGGTTGTCAATTTTGCCATTTATTTGATTTTTGTGACCTCTAAAGTTCAACAAAAGAAATTGTGCTCTTTACCTAATCCTTTGTATAATATTTTTATCAATTCATTTTCAAATGTATGAGCTATGAACAGTAGGTTATTGTTAAGCATACCCAATTTAAGCATGCCCAATTATTAGATTCTTTCATTTGATGTTACTATGTATAAGACTAATATTTCAAATTTAACAGAAGTTAACGTAATTTATACCACTCTTTGGGGTTACATATATTAACTGTTGTTAAATGAAGGATGTAAATCAGTGCTAACTTGGCCAGAGGGAAAAGAATATCCCTATACGTGCTTCAGTAACGAGTTTACTTTCTATAGATCTAAATAATGGTGATTTGATAGTGACATTTTCATGGTCACCTGTTTTATTGGTACTGTTAGTAACATTGTGTCAATTAAGCCATGCGTTGATCCAAAATCTTGTTTTTCTTCATTTATGAGATTAATAAGTTTCACTTTTTCAATGCTTTAGATTAATGTTGTGAATCCAGCAATGGATAACGCACTAGCTCAACTACAGAAGTTTGCTGATGACGCTCGAAATGGAAAATTTCCAAAAGAAAGATTTCATTTTGGTTCACCTTGGAGACATCCTCCAAAAACAGAAGATTTCAATCTGAACCATAATTGGGCTAAGCTTCAACTCATGGATTTTGTTCAATCTTTTGTGAATACAGAGTTTGGGGTAACCTCTCCCTCCCCCCTCTATAACCCATCAAAGCTTCTATTCCCATTTGTCTGTACCTTTTAATTACCCCTTTGTGAGAAAAAATGATTTTGTTTTCAGGTCTATATAATATCTTTTAAATCAGCTTATAACTTGTAACTAATACAAAACTTTGGACTATCCTTGCATGAGGCATATTTGTGTGTGATAAACTGTCCTCAAGTAGCTGCTGCTGTTCCTACTGGTATTTTGTAGCTGTATTTTGTGTTTCTAAGTTTATTTGCATTGCAATGTAGGTTAATTATCTAGCTGATGTAAGCCTTGAGATCATGGAAGATCCTTGTGTTCTTGCATTAATAGAGGTATTCTTTCTTTGGGGTATCTTTGCATTTTGATTTCCTTGCCAGGCATGCCCTCCCATGTTCACATTACATCTTGTATGTTTTACTTTGTGTTTCAGTTGATCATCATGTTTCTAAATCTGTTGCTAATTATCCACTGCCAGAATGAGACTTTGAAGTTAGATAATTTTGTTTCTCCTGTAGTAGTAATTCCTTGTCTTTGACCCTAATTCTTGTTAATGCATAGAATGCCTTGCAGCTTTCAAATGTTCACTTGATCCTTGGTGTGACATCTAATGCTCATATCACTTGTAATGTTTGAGATTTATAGATTCCTCATAATTTCCTAGGTCGGTTTGCTTTATGTTCAACGGGATCCGTCCTTCATTCGCCCAGTATCCAGAGGTATTGAAAGATGCCTTGTTAGATGGTAAGCAATCTTTGTTTATTTGGATAATAATATTACTTAGGATGATGGTTGAAGTCTCTTACGTTTAAGCTAATTTGTTATATGTGAGTTATTTCATCTCTTTCTCTCTCTTTCTAATTTGAAAAGGAGCTGAAAGTGCTAGATGCTGAAAACATCTTGTTGTTGGGTTACAGGCTTGTCCAGGAGCGGATGCAATTGAGTTTTCACAAAAAGCTCCAGTTTCTTTGGCATCGCATTATTCGTGGCCGTAGCTATCGACATTTAATGCAACAAGAGGGCTACAACAAATAAAGACATAGTATGTTTTCCTCCAAGTTCACAATGTCACATCTGTAATTCTACATTTGTTTGTTTGCAACTATTTAAAAATCATGGCTACTTGGATGCTATCTTCTATTCATAAAACATAAGGTAGACAAGACACACAAGTCCGTGGTATTTACTTGAGAAGAAATGATAATTTCATCGCTCGGCAATATGAGGTCCTTAGAGGTGAGATTGATGCGGGGAATTGTAGATCCAATACTGAAACCAAGAGAACAGAGAACCTGCTTAGAATGTTAAATGAGAGAATACGCTTATTCTAAAGTTCTAAGGTGAAACATTCTCATTGGAATTCCATCTTCTTCGTTATTTGTAAAATTCATGTCTAGTGACATTTTCAACATTTAGAAACCTTTTCTGTTGAAGATGTCTTCAGCTATACATGATTCCTTTTCTCAATCAGTTAGTGTATGTCAGTCAATTATCTGCTACTTTACAGTCATGTAGTTACCGGAGTCAACTCTATATTGATCACTTATCCTGTTGGATTAATTTACTAATTAAAAGGAATCTGAAATACAATATGAAATTATTTATTCAAAATCTAATTGAAAGCTTTTTCAGAACCTAACTATTTTTTTCAAGTATGCAGTTTAACTGTCCTTAGTTTCAAATGCTGTGAAGAGAAAATTTTGATTGCTGTAATCTTCCTCTAGTTATACACCTTAGTTTCAAATGCTGATGAAGAGAAAATTTTGATTGCTGTAATCTTACTCTCGTCATACACCTTAGTAGGTCATTATGTTGCTTCTTGTGTTTGACTCATCATATTTATAATATAAAGCTAAAAGATAGTTTCATTTTCAGTTGTTTATGCTTAATCCAACTTGGGAGTTAAGTGTCATGGACAGCTTTCAAAGTTCGATTGTTTGTCAGTAGCTAAGAACAGTTTCTTTTTTAGCAGCACTTCCCTTGTTGATGGTCTAGTTGGGTGAATTCCACTGTAGGTTGCTATCGCTCGAGCCTTTAAGCTTAAATTATAATGGGGCTCTGGTTCAGTAGTGGAAGACAACATGAGGATACATCTGGCATTGGAGGATGACATTCTTGAGATTAACTGGGCTGTAGCAGTCATCCCCAATCCCATGAACTGATCAAGAATTTTAAGTCAACTTTAACTAAGAGGCTCAACTCTTCCTAACCATTTAATTCAGTGGCAACTCAGGTAGAGTCGAGTAGGAAACATTCTTAGCCTCCTTTGACTTGAAATTATAGGCGTATAATGTTGTACTCTGCTCAATGATAACTTGTGTGTTTTTTTTCAGAGGGCAGACACGCACATTTGATGTATACATCACTGCTTGAGTGCCAAAGAATACGATGAGCCTTTATAATGTGAAATGTATTGGAGCTTTAGTCTTATGATTAAACTTACTGATATGCCTAGCCATTTACTAGGTAGATAATGAATATGCTTAACCTTATTTCTCATCTGGGTCTATTCAATAGTCCTACACCCCTTTAAAACATTTCTGGAGCCAAGCATGCGACTTTGGAACCTAGGGAGATGCTAATACCTGTCATGGCTTAGATGATCGATATACAATTTGGTTCAGATTTGTGAAAAGGATAAAGTCACGGTTAAAATGAGTTTGTGGTTATTTGACAAACTAAATGTTAATTAATTAAGAACATTAAGAACGCCAAGAAAAAAGAGAGTTTGAAGAAAAAGAAACCCGTTAACACCACATTCTGTCACGTATAAAAATAATATGGCGATAGTACAGTTGTACTGGCGTGGTTGGATAGTTTAACAGTACTTGTGGCAGAAATGAAAATGAATTAGTTGTCTCTCTCCTCTCTCTAAAGTTCTCTGCCTCTCTCTCTTCCTTTAGACTCCTCTCTTCTTTCTTTTGCTCTTCATTTTTATTCATAACAAATGGTATCAGAGAAGTCGGTTCTGCGGAATCGAAGAAAACATGAAAAGCTTCGAAGAAAACATGAAAAGCTTGACAGAAACATAGATCAGGAACGAAAAAATGTTTTTGAAAGTTCAAAATAGAACCAAAAAAAAAATAGAGAATGACCTGTTGCAGTTTAAAACTACGATGGCACAATTCATTCAGCTACAAGGAGTGGAAATGGGAGCAACTATACTACAATTCATTCAGCTACAAGGAGTGGAAGTGGGAGCAACTATACTAGTTACTCTAGAATCAAAGATTCATCTCTAAAATGCTAATGAAATTAAAAGCCCTTTCAGCCCTGCACGTCAGGGAAATGGCCTGGGGACAGCATCTCTCTCGCCAATATTGGTGGAAGCACCAAATGGGAAAGGTAAAGGCAATTTTATAGTGGATTTTCTTATGAGAAGACTCTCATCTGTTATTTCCCAGACAGCTAATGTCCCAGTTGAGTGTGTTAAACTCTTGATTCAAAATCAAGATGCGATGATCAAATCTGGTAAGCTATCTAAACCATACAAAGCTATGTCGGACTGCTTTTCTAAGATCGTCAAGGTGTCATTGCTCTTTGGAGAGGCAGTATTGCAAATGTTATCAGATATTTTCCCACCTAGGCCCTGAAATGTTCATTCAAGGATTACTTCAAGAGGATGTTTAACTTCAAGAAGGTAAGGCTGACTAATGGAAATGGGTTGCTAAGAATTTAGCATTAGGTGGACTTGCTGATGCTTCATCCCTTCTTTTTGTTTATACATTGGATCATGCCAAGACACGCAAAGGCTACTAGAGAAGTTCATTTTATGGCTGTTTCTTTTTTATAGATTTTGTAGACCTCGTTAACCTCAGGGACTAAGGTTTTTCTAAAGGAGAAGGCCTTGTTACGTATAAAAATAATATAACGATTATACAGCTGTACAGACATGGGTGAATAGTATAACAATACTTGTAACTGTATCGTTAGGCAAAGATGAAGATGAATTAGTCTCTGCCTTCTCCCTTCCTCTAGACTCTTCTCTCTTATGTTCTTCATTTTTATTCATAATATTGTCTCCTACTTCGTTCCTCGCCAGTTAATTCTTTTTGAACATACTCAACATCCTAAAAGCCATGTATGAATTCATGTCTAAACATATCTATTACATAGACAAAATATAAACATATGAACTTAATAAAATGCAAGAAGAAGATGGGAGCAGCAGCATTATCTGCTTAGCATGTCTACTTCTCAGTTGTTTAATGGGTAAATGTACACTACCTACCTCACTACGCTTACGACACTTTCCAGCTTTACGAGTGGTCAACGCCAGTCCACAAAGCCAGGAACACTTTCCCGCTTTAGGAGTGCAAGGTATAGACAGTTCAGCCATAAAAACCTTCGTACCCCTTGGAGTTATTCGACTCCTCGCTTAGTAAATCACTACTGCTTGTGGTTTGCTTGGGAACAACGCACCTTCGCATCTTTTCCTATGGGGGAAACATTTTGATATTAGGTAAGAAAAGGAGTAAGAAGAGAGCTGCATAAGAATTACGGAAAATTCTTCAGATCCAATTCATTTATCTTCTAGTTTGTCTTTAGCTTCATTAATTAGAGGTGTTAAGCGTATTTTATCACAAAAAATAGAAAATCTTGTTGAAATTACCCATGTGCCTGTAGAAAACCGTGTTTGTGAGTCTTCTTTGCCTTTGCTTAGCCCGTACAGTATCTATTCTCGTGACCGTTCTTGGACGAGAAATATTAGGAGTGTGTTATCTACTTCTAGACCTCATGTAAAGGAAATCATCCAAAGTTCCAAACTGGAACATTATGGTCTCAGATCTACAACTGCAAAACAATACGTAAAGCTAGAGATCCCTAAGGAACTGATCTCCATATGGAGAGAGCAGAATCATACACATCTACACTTTGGAGCTCTACGACTTGTTCTCACTCTACATGGGAGAAAAGGTATTCCTGCGACAACCAGGATATCACTTCTTGACATTGCCTACACAACGTACCAAAATGCTCTTATTGGTACCTTGTTGACAACTCTTGACAGAGGAAATGTCATCTTGACCATAGCACCTGATTTCAACATCAGGTTGGATGATCCTACCCTATCTGAACGACTACAGGTTCAGATCCAGATCACTGGAGCAGATCAAGATCCAAGTGCTATCATTGCTACTCTTCATCACCAGATGATCTATCGTCTTCAGAATCATGCCTTGGACATAAACTTTCCAAACTCTACTTCGGATGCTCTATACATGGTTGCTGATGTTGCTAACAACCAGACAACTATCCTACAGATCCCGAAGCAATTACCAGCACAGGAGCTTGAAAAGTTGATGCCTACTGAATGGATTACCAACTAACAGAAGGTATTCCACGCACCTCATCAACACTCTTTTCATACAACGACTCCTCCGATTCTGCAGATTCTGAGAGATGGCTCAGTCAAGTCCATCTACACCAGACCTAGCGACGACACGCCTGGTCCATCCACATCAGGCTCAATCCTGATGATCTAGCCCATTGAATAGTCAGATCTACCAGATCTATCAATGGGGGCATCAAGCCTTAAGATCCAGCCCGTATTCTCTCATACGGAAGGTAAAGACGATCCTCCTATTCACTACTTTAAATCTAATGGAGATCTGATCTATGTTAGTCATCATCGTGGACACTTTGTATGGGATGTCAACCCCATGTGCAAACCAGACTGTGAGATCTGTCTCAACCCTGAGTCAGACACAGATGACAATGATCCAAGATATCAACGAAGAAGGAAGAAGAAATCCAAGCCCAAATCTAGGTGCTTACCTTCTCGTGATTATCCTCCTCATGGTGAGGATCCAGATCAAGACGATCCACATGGTCTACTTATAATAGAAAGATCCAGACCAAGGTCTCTAAGGGAGATGCTCAAGTCGTCTAAAACATGCAGATCTACTGAAGGATCTTGTAGATCTATGCCAGTAATTCCTGTTCAACCTCCTACTCCTATGCCCTGTATGGTAAGACCAAAAGAGGATAACTTTCCTCAATTATCTAGGAGTACTGATGAATCACAGAGGGTTATCTCTAACCCGTATATCAGAGCGTCAAGAATTACTTCACATGGTACACCAGTGTCAAATCGATCTGATGAAGTGCTTAACTGGCAGACACACAATGCAATAGCACAGAACAGAGTTCTGAGAAGGATTGATTCCAAGCTGGATGGAATTAGTCAACAAAACATTGCTACTCATCACAAAGTCGATTCTGTTACGGAACAGATACAAAAGATGTATAAGTCATACAAAGCTCAGATTCAGCAGCTTGATGCTGAACTCAAACAGTACATCTCTGCCCGATACATGGGGCCAGACTTTGACTTGAAAGTAAGAAAGATACAAGAGATACAAAGGACTGTACAACAAATGGAAGCAGACATGCATGCTTCACAATCTCAACAGGTATATGGCTCATCTTCTTCAGAGTTCTCAACTGTTCAGCCATCATACCCATCTCCTTCGTATCAACGGTATCCAGAAGAAGCTGACTATTCAAAGGTTTTCAAGTTCAACTATCCTTTGATTAAACAGTATGTTCATCCTCCGACAACTCATGAGAAATCTCGACGATCAAAGCCAAAGTCAACATCTGATCGTATGCCTAAGCCTCGAGTTTCTGAGCAACATTTAAAGGTTCTAGAAACGTCATCTTCTTATAAACCTTTTGAGCCATCATCTGAGTGGAGAAAACTAGTACAGATACGTACACCTCCAGAATCTCCACCACCAGTTCAACCTTCCACCTCTTCACAAGGGAAGGACAAAGCTAAGCAGACAGAGTATATAGCTACTCTGACCTCAAGACCTCTTACAAATAATTCCAGTTCTCTTTCAGAGAAAACTGATGCGGAAAGCAATACATTTGAAAAAATCTCTAAAACACCATCTGATAACTCATCTGAGTTAAGGTGTTCTGTTGAACAATTTTCTGATCTATCAGAACACACATCTACAAATGACCAGACCTAATCATCCTCTTCTGGATATTTTGTCTGAATTTACATCTAAGTTTACTGGTTCTTTGTGAGAATGGTGGCAAAGTGTTAGTGAATATCAACGTCTTCAGTATATCCAAGAAACAACTTCTAGAACACTACTTGGCATAATTCACAAGGAATTTATTGGTGACTTCCAGTGGATTGACAAGCAAATCCGTCAGGAGTATTTTGTAATAAAATGTTGTTCTCTTAATAAGTGTGATATCCAAAAGCATTACAAACGCATGACAGAAAGGTATTATCTCTTAAATGGATGGAATGATGTTAACTTGCAATACACTTTTATATCATCCCTTCCAGATGAATACAGCAAGAACTGCAAAGGACCATAGCTTCTCTTCAAAGAGATATGTCAACTATTTCTCTTGGAGAAATCTATCAACTTTCAATAGCTTCTCTTGACAAACTGTGATTAGCATACTTTGTTGAAGAACATCCTTAAAGGAGGTCCAGTTCTGAAAAAGGCTTGCAAAAAGCCATATCTCCAAATCAAGTGCACAGATGAAAAGACTTGTAAATGTCATAGCAGCAGGAAAGCTCATCAATCTCAAGTCTCCTTTCATAGTAGAAAGTTCCACAGCAGGAAGAAAGAAGGCAAGAAGCCTTGGAAGCAAAACTTCAAGAAGGACATAGGCAAGAAACGCAGATTCATGATGTTCTTTAAAAAGTCATCACATCGACTGAAGCAGAAGCCTCGATGTTTTGTCTGTGGAAGCTTGGAGCACTTAACAAATAACTGTCCAAAGGTAATCAGGAAAGATGCCAAATTCTTGGAAAAACTGGAAAAACTCATGCCTATTCATCCTCATAGTCACATTAAGGAGTTACTAGAAGAACAATCTAGTGAGGACAGTGATACACAGTTTGCTGTGTTTGTGTCAACAGATGAAGAAGAATCATCACAATCATCTGCATATACTAGTGATGATCCATTGTACATATTACAACAGACCTGTATGAAGATAGATCGTACTCCAGTACAATGACCATATGTCCATATCCAGATCTTTCAACAAGACAAATATGATCGGCCCATTAAGGCTATTGGATTCATGGATACAGGATCTAGTCGTACGATCATGAAGCCCAACATTCTATCAGCAGAAGCATAGACTTCTCATGAAGAGTACTTTACTGCAGCAGATGGGAATTCTTTCAAGATTGGGTTAAGAACAAGAAGCAGAATTGGCATCCGCTTCTTTCCTCAGTGTACAGTTTGGACTAAAGTACTTGGAAGCAATCTACCAGGCCCAAACATTCTTATTGGGATGGATGTTTACTGTAAAGCCCGACACTTACAGATCCTACCCATAGGCCTCAGGTATCGAAACCTTATGAGTCCATA
>JAOTBA010045064.1:0-13856 GCA_025629845.1 Erythroxylum squamatum
GATTTTTGAAAGCATGGTTGATGTAAATAGTAAACTAGTAAAGTATACAGTACAACTGTATAATATATCAATATGGATTATTTTGCAATTTTTAAAAATTTTAGGGACTATTTTATAAATTTAAAAAATTTTCAGAAACGGTACCCAGTACCGGTACAGTTTCGTTCGGTACCGGGTACCATTTCGTTCCAAAGCTCAATTTGATACCAAACCCGGTACGGTATTCATAACATTGGTTCTAACTCGAATATCGCTCCTATGGCTCCTTCCATTGACCAATACTCAATGGTCAAGACTTGGATGCAAGTGATAGTTGACTAGTACTTAAAGAAAAACTCAATAGTTAATTTGAACCTTACTCCTCAAATAGAGATTGAGAGAGCAGCCGTTTGTATATTTGGGGGAAAGTAATAAAATTAGCTTTTATAAAAAAATTACTACACGTCTTGCTATATCCTTTTCTGGTTACCCTTTCAATGTCTGTAATCTTTTCTCTCTGCTCATCAACACTTGCGGGTCAATTGGTTCTGAACCTAATTGTACCCACATATTTTGATCTAGAATTGGCATGATCACATACTTCTATGTTATCTTATAGCTTGACATACTGCTTCAATATTATTTGAATGAAACTTAAACATTATTTTGAATGAAGTAATGTCGAACATACATATGGACAAAGAACTCCTGTGATATCCCACTCCTTATAGGTGCATGTCCTGCCACTTAAGTTAACCACATAGTTGTGATTGTGAATTGTGACATCCCAAATCCCTTGCCCAGCATACAAAGCATCAAAATCCACTGATTTTTTTGCAGTTTTCCTCTAAATTTTCACTAATTCTAGGACAAATCTTTCCCTTCACCTTACTAATCGATTCTTTTTTTTTCTTGGTATCTACACATAATCATCATTCTAATGCTCTCCATCATAGTTAAAATTAGCTGATCTCTCACGACATTTATATATTTTGTGAAGTATTCACTAATGTTATTACTTAGGCAATCACACTGATATGAGTGCCAAAGAAACACCTTGCCCACAGATAAAGCCATTTATAAGCCTCACCATCAATAGCTTGCATTTCTAGCATTTTCATATTGAATCCATCTTTAGTGTAAGCCCTGGCAGTAACCCAAAGGATGTCTCTAAGTTTCTTGTCTTTAAATCTGAGCTTAAAATTAGCACAGAGATGTCTTACACAGAATCTGTGTTTAACTCCTGGAAACATGTTCTCAAATGTTTCAATAAGTCCCTATAAAACACAAATACATGCATTATTATGCAGAATAATTGAAATGAACAATGTAAATGGAATGAACAGTGCAAAAGCATACCTTTTATCTATCTGAAATGAAGACAACTCCTTTTTCCATTGGAGAGCCAATTTTTTTTGAGTTAATAGGTCTAAAAACCAAGACCAACTATCTTTGCATTCTGATTCCGCACAAGCTATAGCTAAAAGGCACATTGGTTGTTTAAATCTCTTGTAACTGCATGCAATAACACCAAAAACTCCTCTCAGATGGCACCCATTTAAACCTATCACAGGTCTATAACCCTCCAGAAATCCATGTTTTTGTGCGGAAAACATAACAAATAGTCTTTTAAAAATTGGATTTCTATTCATTAAAAGGACTTCAGATTGTACAACAGCAAGTGATCCAGGAATCCTCTCTATTATTGTAGCACAGTAATCTCTCAACCTAACATATTGATCTTTTTGCTCACCTTGGATCAATTTAAATGCTTGTCTCTTTGCTCAATGAGCTTGCCATGGAAAAACATGAATCGTGAATTTTCATTTCATAGCCTTTCGAAATCGCCATTCCACTTTTGGTCGTCCACTAACTCTATGTTGAACTAGGTCACCAGTCATTTGGAATTTGCAACTTTATTTCTATAAGACCATTTACACCTGTGAGGATTACCTTTTATAGATTTAACTTACATGGTTATAGTTTTCTGATAGTAGCTTACATATATCCTCCATCCACAGATCATTTTACAGATTGCACTAATTTTATCTTTTTCATTCTTTTTGAATTTCAACTCAAAACCCTTCCTGATTGAGTACATTCTGAGTGCCTTCCTGTAAAAAAATGCATTTGAGAAAATTAACTCTTTAAAAATCTCAAGATTATCAATGTCCTTCTCATTAAACTCATAAAAAGAAATAGCATTTTCCTCATTTGAAGACTCAATTGCTTCTTCTAACCTTTCATTATCACTTATGTGATCAAACTCTATAAAGTGACCATCTCTCTTTTTAATTGTAAAATTAGCATAATCATCAGTTATGAGACTTGCATATTCAACATAATCTCCTAACTCAATGTTAGGTGGTTCTCCCTTACTTCTGCCATAATATATGGGATCACAAGTGTCACTTAAACTATTCCCATCTAGAAAATATTCAAGATTAGATACATCATCAGTGGACTCATTAGATTGAACAACATAGGTGTTGTCTAATTCATTAAATAGAGAATCAATAAAACCCTCAGTTTCTGCCTTCTCACTTTCTAAACTGTTAGTTCCAGCTATGTTTTCCCCATCATGCACATGTTTTAAACTCTAGTGCAAATTCATTTGATCATCTACAGTGCTCTGGTTGTTAGATATATTTTTCTCTTGAAGTCTTATCATTAATACCACACCAATTAGGTTGTTTGTCTAACTTATCAATCAAGTCTCCAATATAAATCTTAATATGAGGTTCATCCCTATAAATACCAAACATCTCAAGCATAATGTCATCATTATCTAGATTCCTAAGTCCTGAATCTGGCATCCTACAATGCATAGGCATATTAATAGGGAGATTCATTTCCTTTAGAACACGTTGCAGCTCAATGATTGACATATAATCAGGATCAATTCCAGGAAAATATGAATCTTCACCTCCCACATGATGCCAATCTGAATTTTTATTAAACATACCACCATAATGAAATTCTAAAGTGAACATTCTTCAACCAATCTTTTGCTAATTGATAAACTAATAAACATGAGAAAAAAAACTTAGTAAAAATTGCATAGAACACAAAAATAGGGCTTCAAAATACACAAATAACATGGCAAAACATTAAGTAATTGGCTCATGTTACTAATTAAGACACTCATCTCTAATTTTATAGGTTTCTGGAAGCACAATGTAAAATGTGAAATATGTTAATTATGTTGTTTTTATAAATTGAGTGAGACTTTGAGGAGTTAATCGTCAACTTGATAAAATTTTCTTATTAAGGTAAAATATCGGTGAAGTATAAATAAAGTTATGCTATGTTCAATATAGATGAGTCTCCTTAGACAGGACATAAAAAAGATTAGTCAAGGGAAAATACAAGGTTTTCAAATTTTCAAGCTATGTTTTTCACATTCAAAAGTTCTGAGTAATCAAATCTAATTAAGAAAAAAATAATTTGTGAACAATTAAAGCCCCAATATCTATTGCGAAAAAGATAAAAACAAAAAAAGGAAAAAAATCATCCCAAACAATCCCTAATCACTTGGAAATGTAGAACTTTATGCAAACTCCATGAAAGATAAGCTTTGACCTAGTACTAGAAGCTCCAATCATACAAGTCAATGCCATCATAGAATGTATTCCCAAAAGCATAAGCACCATATAAGGACAAAAACAAACATTAAAAGCTAAAAAGAGAAAAGAGAAAAAGTAACATTAAAGATAAAAAAGACATGAGTTATAAGTATAGACTTATAAAACACCAACTCACTACTCTTTTATATCAAAGAACTTAGACTTTACAATTCAATGAACACGAAAAAGAACTAAAATTTTGTGTCATCACAATTGACTAAGAATACAATAAAGCTTCGATATTTTAATAGCTTATATACCCACTAAACTACAGACCACAAACCCAAAACACTATAGAAAACAAACCGTTGAAAGATAAAGTAAAAACAAAGCACTCATGCACCATAAAGGAAAAAAAAATCAAGAACAATGCATTACCCAGAAATTTTAAGCTCCCAACAAAAGCAAAAGAACTAAAAAAATTTTAAAAAATGAAAAACAAATTGTGAAAAATAAAAATACCTCAAAATACTTCAATCCTTTTCATAAGAAACGAAGCTGGAGCGAAACAGGGAAATTAAGTGGACAGAAAAAAAGAGCAAGAGAGAAAGATAATATTGAAGAACAAAAAGAGAAAAGGGGTAAGATCGAACTAAGAGAGTAAAAAAATTAGGATAGTTTAGGTAGGTCATAACATTTTTTTTAGCTAAGAGGGTAAAGTGGAGATATTAAAAGTAATGAATAAAAAAGTCTTTTTAATTTACCCAAAAAAAATCTTTTTAAATTTAAAGGGGGTAATATGTTTATTTTTAAAATAGAGAGTGACATAATATATCAAGAAATAAAATACAAGGGAGTTAAATGTATTTTTGTCTATATAATATTCCAATAAAATTTCAACCTAACAAAGTAATTTTTTAAAAATAATTCTAAAAAACTTTAATTTATAATTTTTTTAACATTTATATAAATTCGGGTTCTTTAGCCCCTTTCCTTATTGAGTTCTTCTGTTACTTCATACCTCCTCGTTACTTCATTTTTACGACATGAGAGAGCTAGCACCTCTACTTTATTAACTTCTCTCTCCCTGTGATCATCCAAAAGACTACCGATGATTCCAACTTGAAAATCACGCCTTTGACGCCTTCTATTGACCAATACTCAGTGACCAAGACTTGGATATAGGTTGTAAGTTACTAGGCACCTAACGAAAAACTCAAGTTTATCGCATATGCTAGGGACTCAGCCCCCGCCCTCTAGAAATACTCAAGATTGGAGCAACTAGATGGAAAATGAATTTAGTTAGTTTTTCATGCATAAGAGACCCTCATTTCCTCATGTAAAGGACGAGGAAGAGACTAAATGGAGAAAGCTATTCCACAATCTTGGCTATCAGATTGAAAGCTATTCTAAAATGTATTATCAATCTCACTCAAAGAGCTTTTATTCAGATAGAAGTATTGGGAATAGAAAACTCAAAGAGCTTTTAATATTTCATCGCTTACTGTTGTTTCAACTGTAGTAATCAAATTCGTGGGACTATACCATACGACATTGGCCTCAGTCTCCCAAGTCTTACATGAATTGGCATTGACGGAAATGGATTCTTTGGATCAATACTAGATTCATTTGGCACTGCTTCTAAATTGAAAGTAATTGACATTGATGACAGTAACTTTGTTGGACAAACTCCAATCATCTTGGAAAATTTTAAAAATCTTCGAATATTAAACCTGGAGAACAATAGCCTAGGAAGTAGATTAGCAAATGACTTGGTTTTCTTAACATCCTTGAAGAACTGCACCAATCTGAATTTTCTGAGCCTCTCTTATAATAACTTCGGAGGTTTTTTACCTACCTCACTTGCCAATTTCTCTTTTCATCTAATTGAGTTAAGCCTTGCAGGCAATTATTTCACTGGAAGTATTCCTACAGTGCTAAGCAAACTAATCAAATCAATTATGACTTATATATACACGTCCTTTTTATCTTTCACATTCACGTTTATTGTTAGGTGGATGCGCCTTATTCTTTTCACATATAAATAGGGTCATTTATTATTAAAAATCTATTGTTTATATGGTTATTCATAATTAATTAGATACATATAATTAATCTAGCATATTAAGTTCAAAGAATTTAAGAATTAGACATCTAAAATAAATTTACCGAGTAAGTTTAATTTTATCAAAATTAAGAGTTTAAATATAAATTATATAAAAATTAAGTAAAATTAAAAATTTTAAAATAAATTTAAAATACTGTAATTTATAATTATTGTCTATTTTTCATTTTTGTTTAAGAATTATGATTGTTATTTTGCATGCATTATTATAACAAATATATATTTAGCAATAATTAAATGATTTATTTTTATTTTTATAATTATTTTTAAAAAGATAGTAAATTTTGATGGGAATATATTTTAAAATTTTTAAATAAATTGTGTTTAAACATGAAAAATATATTTAGTATTCATAATTAAATTTAATATAAATTTAAGACTTTTAAAAATTTTAAGCTAAATTTTAATTATACTCAATCTAACCAATACATATAAATCTAAGCTTATCTTTATAAGTATTTAAAATTAATATATAATTATATAAATTAATATATTGAGTAATTAATTGACTAATTGATTACTCAATTAATGGATATAAATTCGTCTTAAATAATTAACTAAATTTACCATTATAAAATAAAAGGTTAGAAAAGTTTAAGATAAATCAAGATCACCGATTGAATTAGAGTGTTTCTCACTTCAACAGCAGTTCTACTAAAAAGTCAGCAAACGAAGTCTTTCAAACATTGACTGATCAATCATCTTATAAAGTTTTCCGTTAGTTATGGTGTCTAGACAATCAACTCTCGGCGATGACTTCTCTTAGTCTTCGACAGGCTGGGTGGCACCCACCTTGCATAATAAAAGAAGAAGTTCACAGCTTTCAGTCTTCCCAAGTTAAAGAAAAAAGAAAGAGCTAAATCTTTACAATTTAAGCCAAATGAATCTTTATACTGCCACCATTCTCACTTCATTTGCAACTCTGCAAGTGATCCTTTTACTATCTTCCAACTACCTATGCTGTCAGGCTAATCCTTTAGGGAATGAAACTGACAGGATCGCTTTGCTCCAATTCAAGAGTGGGATAACCAACGACCCTTTTGGAATCTTTAATTCCTGGAATGATTCCAATTCCTTCTGCAACTGGTATGGTATCACATGCAGTCGTCGTCACCAACGAGTCACGGCTTTGAACATAATTGGGAAGAATTTGGTTGGAGTTATATCGCCATATATTGGAAATCTAAGTTTTCTCAGGTATCTGAGTCTGAGAGACAACAGTCTTACGGGTGAGATTCCAAAGGAAGTTTGCGACTTGTTTCGGCTGAGATACTTTGTTCTGAGCAGGAACATTTTAGGGGGAGATATTCCAACCAACTTGACTCGTTGTACCAAGCTCGTGAGATTAGATTTTGCATATAACAAGCTTGTTGGGAAAATCCCTGAAGGTATTGGTTCTCTTGTGGAGTTAAATTATGTGAGCGTTACTCAAAACAACTTGACAGGAAGGTTACCATCCTCACTTGGCAACCTCACATTGCTCAATACTTTTTTTGTTGGACAAAACAATTTGGCGGGGGAGCTTCCTGATGAAATAGGCAAATTATCAAGCTTAACAAAGTTCGAGATTGCAACAAATAGTATTTCTGGTACAATTCTTGATATCCTTTTTAATATTTCATCGCTTAGTGTCATTGCAACTGCTGATAATCAAATAAGTGGGACTATACCATACGACGTCGGCCTTAGACTCCCAAATCTCACATGGTTTGGCATTGCTGGAAATAGATTCTTTGGATCAATCCCGGATTTATTTGGAAATGCTTCAATTGGAATTCATTGACATTGGTAACAATAACTTAAATGGAAAAGTTCCAGTCACCTTGGGAAATCTGAAAAACCTTCGAGTATTAAGGCTCGCCATTAATAGCCTTGGAAGTAGATCAGCAAATGACTTGGTTTTCTTAAAATCCTTGAAAAATTGTACCAATCTGGACAAACTGCTGCTCGCTTTAAATAACTTCGGAGGTGTTTTACCTACCTCACTTGCCAATTTGTCTTCTCAGCTAAGTACGCTAGATGTTGGAGGTAATTATTTCACTGGAAGTATTCCAGCAGGATTAAACAAACTAGTCAACCTAAGTGCTTTAGGTATGAATGTCAACCTTTTAACTGGTTCCATTCCCTCTGAACTTGGAATGTTACCAAAATTGCAAGCATTATATTTAGACACAAACAGGTTGTCTGGTCAGGTTCCATTTTTCATAGGCAACCTCAGTCATTTATTTAGGCTAAACTTGCATCGGAATAATTTGGAAGGAAGCATTCCTTCAAGTATTGGAAATTGCCGATCTCTGAGTGAACTTTATGCTTCCAGAAATAAGCTTACTGGAACCATACCTAAGGAGATTCTAAGCCTGCCTTCCTTAAGTAAAATCTACTTGTCAAGGAATTCCTTAACTGGAAACCTACCAACAGAGGTGGGAAATATGAAGCAATTGAACACATTGCATGTCTCCACAAACAATCTATCTGGTGAAATTCCATCAACAATAGGAGAATGCCTTATCTTGGAAAATCTTTACATGCAAGCAAATTTCTTCCATGGTTCGATTCCTTCATCTTTGACTTCCCTAAGAGGTCTTCAAGAATTAGACTTATCACAAAACAACCTTACAGGCGAAATTCCTAAAGACCTACAGAGCCTTCGATTTTTAAGTTATTTAAACCTTTCTTTCAACAATCTTGAAGGAGAGGTTCCAACAGGAGGAATCTTTAAAAATGCAAGTGCAGTATCAATGATTAGAAACAAAAAGCTTTGTGGTGGTGTTCCTAAACTTCTTTTACCAAAATGTCTGACAAAAACTGCAAAAGAGTCCCTTACTTTCAAGCTATCAATCACCATTCCTTGTGTAGTTGTAAGTGCCTTCCTGATGTCGACCTTCTTAGTTTGTTTATGGAGGAGAAAATCCAAAAAGAAGTCACCTTTGAGAACTATGTCTGTTGGAAAATTGTTGAATGTTTCGTATAAAGATCTCCATCAAGCAACTAGTGGATTCTCTGCAAACAATTTAATAGGATCCGGTGGTTTTAGCTCGGTGTATAGGGGGTTTATAGATCAACTACAAACACAGGTAGCAATTAAAGTCCTCAACCTTCAAGATATGGGAGCTTCAAAAAGCTTTCTTGCTGAATGCAAAACCTTGGGGAATATTCGACATCGGAATCTTGTGAAGATCCTAACATATTGCTCTAGCTTGGATTATAAGGGCAATGAGTTTATGGCTCTAGTCTACCAGTTTATAGAAAATGGGAGCTTGGAAAATTGGTTGCATCCAAATCCTGACAGAAAAGAAGCAATAAAGAATCTCAACCTTCTTCAAAGACTAAACATTGCAATTGATGTGTCATCTGCCTTACATTATCTCCATGATCAATGTGAAAGTTCAATAATTCATCGTGATTTGAAGCCCAGACTTTTGGAAAGTGACATGATTGCTCATGTAAGCGATTTTGGTCTAGCAAAGATCATCTCAACCATCAACGACTTATCACAAAGCCTAACCAGCTCTACAAGAATAAAGGGGACAATTGGCTATGCTGCTCCAGGTATCAACTTTTTTCTCTTCTCAATACAAACTTTGTAGAAGCAATTATCACTTTTGTCCATCATATTAGATACAGAACGAATAGGAAGATCAACTTATTGGTTGTAGATGACGAATTGTTTCATTAATTGTAGAATATGGAATGGGTGGTGAGGCATCAAAAGAGGGGGATGTGTACAGCTATGGTATCCTGGTCTTAGAAATGTTTTCTGGAAAAAGACCAACTGATGAAATGTTTAAAGACGGATTGAATCTTAGAGACTTTATTGGCATGGCCATGCCAGAAAGACTAGAACATGTAGTAGACCCCATTCTTCTTGAAACAGAAGATGCAAGAGAAGCAACCTCTAGAGAAGATGATAATAATGCAGTTGAGATCAATTTGAACTTGAGCTCCATGCAAGCCAAAGTGCATAAGTGCTTACTAGCTGTATTTGAAGTTGGAGTTGCTTGTTCTGCTGAATTGCCTAAAGATCGAATGAATGTAGGAGATGTCAATCGGAAACTACATTCGATCAGAAATGCTTTTTTAGGCAATTAGATCTCTAGATGCTAATCAGGTACTAAATATCATATTACTTGTTTCCTTTTCAATTATGTGGAAATATGCCTTGAAATGAAATTCAGTAGCAGTTAAGTCTTAATATTGTTATATGACTGTAAACTATAACTTTATATAAAGTGTTAGTAAGTCAAACTGTTTTTAATATGTGTGGGACATTTCAAAAAATTATCAACATTAAATAAGTTTTTATCAATGATTCTCGAGTTGTCAACAAACCATCTTGAAATTGTTGCTCTTACAGAATTCCTTGAATTTTCTCTTTGCAGCATCTTGGAACGGTAAAATATCTGAAAGTGGCGCGTCATAACTTGCAAGAGTTATAACCTACAGGAACTTCTGAAATATTAATGACACTGTCCAAGAGGACTCATGTTGCAACTAAAGTCATTTAGCTGCTGCAAAATTTTCCTTCAGAAATTATATTGTTTTTTTTTTTGAGAAAAGAAATTATATTGTTAATGCTTATTCCTTGAAGTCAATAAAACTTCTGTTTCTCCTGTTAATGCTCTTTTTTCAATCCAATAAGAAAAGTTAACGGATTGGAAAAGTATTATCTATTTGTTTTTCCAAATGATAACAAGGATGAAGGGAAGTCAAAAGGTTTATGCAAATTAGTCAGCTATGCTTGTATCTATCAAATGACACTTTCATGGAAGAGGAGAAACTATCATACAGAAGAGGAAAACGTTTACAAGATGAACAGATTAGTCAAACCATTATGTGGTGTTGGAAATTCACTTTGAAAATAGAATTTAACGTTTCAGAATTTCCTGAAAATGGAAATAGGGATCAGAGTCCCGCAATAGTAGTAAGTTAGAAGCAGATATCAAGCAAGAAGACACTTCAAATTTCAGCTTTTAAATTATGAACTGATGGTTTTGGTTTCTATGAGCTGTTCGTTTTCTGCTCAATTTTGATGATGCAAAAGGTTACTCAATATTTCTCTCTTCGTTGATTTATAGTTCTTGATTCGATATCGCTGTTATTTCCTTCTCTGTAGGCTTCTATTGTTATCAACCTTCAGCAATTGTAGCATTTTTATGCAGTTAGAGACATTAGTTTACTTTCTGTATGTTTAGTTTGTTTTGATCGTCTACGGGGCTTGAGCATATATTAAAATGAAAAACAATGGGATAGTGAAGAATGAGCAGGGGAAAGTGCTTTTAACATGTGCTATATATTTTTCTGTTGACCTCCATTGTTTTATTTAAGATATAGTTTGGGGATGTGGACATGTTCAGTGTATTGTGCGGGATTTAGTTTTGTTGTTGGTTTTCTTATGTGGAAGGTTGATCGCTAACTGTATTGTTATGGGTGGGAACAAGCACAAGGGTGGCATTTCCATTGTATTTGAGTCTGATCGTCCTGGGATGAGATTTTCAGTTCCTCAAATCAAGGTAGTGAACAAAAGAATGCAACTAATTCGTTGTATCTGATCACTCAGTTCAGATGATTAATTTCGATCATCAATCCTCCAACTTCATACCCACTCCTGCCTCTATTATTTTAGTGCTACATGAGGCAGCTTTTGACATGGCTTCATTATCATCACATAAATCAAGTACTACATATGATGAGCGTACAAAACCTTCAACCATTGACTTTTATATTTTGAACAGACCTCCATAACTGCTTCTTGGGGCAACAAAAAAGGGTCCTGTTGTTGATGTGTGGTCGGTTGGTTGTACTTTTGCATAGGAAACCAAAATTTCCTGGAAAAGTTGAGGCAATTTACTCCTTTCTCATATATTATAATTGGTTGGGTCGGATGAACCGGATTTACCAGGCTTAACACCAGGCTCGGATAATGACCACAGCCTGCTCGGCCCATCAGGAGTTAGACTCCCATGCAAACGCAAAGACCTACGTAAACCTAGCATCCACGGCATATATAAGGTACTATTCCTACCGAATTAAGGTACGAGAATACAACCCCTATTTTTTATCTGTTTACAACAGCCGAAACCCTACAAAAACACTGACTTGAGCGTCGGAGGGGCCTCCCGGGAAACAACCCCCGGTGTGCCTTTGTTTATTTTGCAAGTGTTCGACAGTCAAGATCACTCAAAATCATGGATCAGAACAGTGACAATCCGATTCAGCAGAATCCGGCTGAACCACATATATTGTTTAATATAAATTGATATAATTTATATGACGGTATAAGTTAGTAATATCAATTAATGAGGGTAATATTTACAATAAATTAAAATTTAAATACTTAATATTTTATGCATATCTTATTAATATTTTAAAATTTAGTATAATTTTGAATTTAATTTAATTTAATCATATCTACTTATGAAAAACCTTTAATAACAATATGGTGTATAGGACCCTATATCAACTCTAAATAGATATAGACGGGTAATTAGCTTAAGGAATGCAAAGCTTATGTCGACCTTTTTGGCAAGAAACTAAATTAGTTCTCTGAGATAAATGCACTCTTTCTCACTCTCTTCTCTGTCACTTTCTCCCATAACTCTATGATATGATTATGTAGTTTAATGTTTCTATAGTTGTTATAGTCTTGGATGTACCCTTTGTTCTTATATATAGAATTAATATACTAAGTCTCCACTCATCTGACATTTTATCAGACTTAAGGATCACATTAAATTATTTGGATACTTATGATCAACGTATAAGCATATTTTTCAGTTTCCTTGTCCTACTCATTGTATAACTCGTATTTTAAAAAATATTGATTGCATGAACCATATTTCTAATGTTTCTTCATATGCATCCATAATCACAATTTTAGTATATAATCATCTTATATTTTTGTCTTGGTTAAGAAAGCAAAAATATTTGGTTAAAATTGTGCGTCATACTTTTATTTATCAAGTTTGCAATTATATTTATAACTCTAAAAAGTGTTTATAATTATAAATAAGTGTTTTAAGATTTAGTGACAATTAAATACTTTTAAATTCATAATTAATCAAACTAGTCAAAATAAAAAGAGGTTTATACAATTACTTTAGATAATAATTTTTTATGCTTACTTGATTATTATAAAAGCTTCATTTACAAGGTTGTCAAGGATTGTAAACTTAGACAAGAAATCATCTTTGGATTATATAAAAATTGAAAGACAATTATCAATATTTTTAAAGGAAAGGAAAAATCGTATCAACATTATACAAATATCCTTGATCGACGAATGGATATTTCTTACTCAAATGATCACTTAATAGCTTACTTTCTCAATCTTTGGTGCTTATATAATGAAGATGCATATACAAATGTTTATATTATGAGTGATATTTTATATGATTAAGTGAAAAGTTTTTTTTTCTTATGAAAAGCAATCCAAGCGACAAATAAAATTAAATTGTATCGTGAAGATTCAAAGAGCATCTCTAGACCATTTGTAAAGATAGATCTTATCATGAAAAAAATGTAGCCTAGTAAATTTTTACAATTTTAGTTTCATTCTACATTTATTGACAACATAATTTTATATCTTTATCATAACTCTTAATTTAAAATACATATGAATGGTTGAGATTGTTTGGTAAAAGTGTTCCAACGTTAAAAAAATTTACTATTGGACTCCTCAGTCAAGTAACTTACACTACAAGAAAACAAGGCATTCTGCGACGTTTTAAAAACGTCACAGAATGTCCAAAAATGTCGCAGAATGTATTCTGCGACGTTTTAAAAAACGTCACAAAAAACGTCGCGAAATGTGGTGTAGGCAAAAAGGTTTTCGCGACGTTTTATAAAAAACATCGCGAAAAATGCTAACATTCTGCGACGTTTCGAAAAACATCACTAAAAGGTTGGACAATCTGCGACGTTTTAAAAAATGTCACGGATTGTCTAACATTCTGCGACATTTTTAAAACGTCACAGAATATGAAGGAATCTGCGACGTTTTTTTGGAAACGTCGCGAAGGTTTTCAGTGACATTTTTCAAAATGTCGCGAAATGTCTTCCGCGACGTTTTTATTATTATTATTTTCATTTTTTGAAAAATAAATTAATTTTTTAATTTTTTAATTTTAATAATTATTTTTAAAATACAATTTTTTAATCTTATTTGTTTAATAACTATTCAATATTAT